>JAHWFP010115881.1:0-27659 GCA_023313725.1 Lithobius niger | reverse complement strand
ACTGCAGAGAGAAACAGAAGGGCGTCATACTGAAGCCGATGCTGTGAAGAGTGATTTCTTAGACCTAACACGCGCGATTTTTGTTGTTGGAGAAAACAACGTTATTTTAAGTCTAAGAAATCCGCTCTTCCTTTGTTTTTCCCTCCATTTTTATGTAGTGCACCTTGTAGTTATGCCCTCTACAACCCATACTGTTGCCAATATGGCGGCAAATGTCACTGCTCTATAGAGTGTATCATGCGACGCGTGCGCGAGGGACGACGGGACGACATGCCCCTGCATCCCCCACCAAACCCCCCCCCCCCACACACACAAACATAAAAACGTTTTCACTAAATACCAAAGTAAAGTTTTAATTTAGTTGACTGGGCAAGGCAAGTTATGCATAATTATGACAAATAAAAAAGGTGGCAACATGTTTAAATTTCATCTTCCTTCCCCCCCCCCCTCCTTCCTCCCCCCTTACTCCTTTCTCTTCTATCTCCTTTTACTTGCAAGTGTGCAACCCAAAAACGCATGGACCATTCCCATTATTACGTAGGCGGGAGGGAACGGAAAGCGAAGGAAGGATAGGGTGTAGTGTGGGTTGGGGTTAGACTGACTGGGATGCGACAAGTCCACACAAAAATTAACACATAAACAATTTCTACCAATACACCAACCTTCTTCAACAACTTTTACGCGTTCGTCTTCGTCTTTCGTTTCTATTTTATTTATTTTTTTTACAGTTCGGTAGTGGTACGTGGTATACATGGGTTTGAAAAGATTATACGTATGGTTTATAGCCCATGCAGATCACACAGCTTTGCAAAAAATAGCTGCGTAGGTGTACTGCTGCTGCAAACGTAGCTTTGAACGCGTAAGGATAGGAATGACATTTTTATACGGTAAGAGATCCCTGAATTTTATGTCCGGATTACGGGGGGACTGTATGACCCCAAAGTGGGAAGACGTGTTTTTCGGGCCGAGTCAAGCATCGAAAGATGTCGCTAAGCCATAAAAAGAATCCTGAATTCTTATGGTTCATAAAATCCCCATCGGGATCATCCCGATTTATCCTGTGTAGCAATAAAGACGCAGGAAAAGGACGTAAAATTGGTGAGTGTCAAGTAGGCCGCATAATTTTTTTTGTTTGCTCAATGGAAAACGGGAAACAAAGTATTATTCTCAAAGTTTAAAGTTCAGAAACTCGAAACGGCAATATCAAATAGCGTACTGAGGAATTTGGATGCCCATGCAAGTATAACCGTGCGTTTAGTTCCCTTACAGTGGTGAAGCACTTGTGGTTTGCTAAATAACTGCGTTACGTGCCAACCAAACCAAACCAAACCAAACCAAACCGTGTCAAATTGGCTGATGTAACGACTAACTGGGTAATGGCAGATGTGGAAATTTTAATTGAGAAAATTTATAGACAATAAATTCCTCCAGGAAAAAAAAGGTAGAGATGAAAATAATCCGGTGGTGATCTTTGGTACGTTCACAGTCCTATGAAAGTTGTGATATCCACCCAAAATCAAAACTGGTATAAAAGAAGCCGCGAAGCCTCCAAAAACGGTTGGCCTTTGATATCATTCAACTAGGGAAAGGCCGCCAAGTTTAATCTTATGAGCCAAGTTAATCGTACCGAATAAGACTTTGGAAGTTAAATGAAAAATTGAAGGTTGCTACCGCGAGTAACAATGTTCTAGTTTTCATTTAACTTTCGAACTATTAGTCAGTGCGATTAACTTGGTAATAGGATTAAACTTGGCGGCCTATCCCTGGTTGAATGATATCACTACCTTCAAAGGCCGACCCTTTTTGGAAACTTGGCGGCTGCTCTTATACTAGTTTTGATTTGGGTGAATTTAAAGTTCAAAAACTCGAAACGGCAATACCAAATAGCGTACTGTGTAATTTGGATGTCCGTGCGGTATAAGCGTGCGTTTTTTTATGTTACAGTAGTGCAGCACTTGTAGTTTACTAAATATCTACATCACGTGTACTCACTGGCGCCAGACGACCAACAGAAACAGCATCCACGCAAAATGGCACATAGCAGCTATGTGCCGTGAGGAAAAAGAATCGTCACTACCAGATCTTTGCGATTGCCGATATTGCTCAACTCGCTGAAAAACGTTACCCTAGGGCCGCCACCACTACATGCTGACATACAGGAGCGGAGCGTGAGTTTATTTCTGAGGAGGGGAAGGGCAGTTTCCCTACCCTCCTTCCTGCCTTCCTCTCCATCCCTCCTTCTCCATTCCCTCCCTACCCTCCTTCCTGCTTTCCTCTCCCTCCCCCTTCTCCATTCCCTCCCTACCCTCCTTCCTGCCTTCCTCTCCCTCCCCTCTTCTCCATTCCCTCCCTACCCTCCTTCCTGCCTTCCTCTCCCTCCCCCCTTCTCCATTCCCTCTCTACCCTCCTTCCTGCCTTCCTCTCCCTCCCCCCTTCTCCATTCCCTCCCTACCCTCCTTCCTCCCTTCCTCTCCCTCCCTTTACAGTTTTGTACTGAATCCTTGACGATTTTTTCTCCCGGATTGTTCCATTTTTATTCTTAACTACGAAACTGATCAATTGTAATTGTGCTGCTAATAGTTACCCAGCACACCGGGATAAATTGGAGAATTTTCTGTTTGCCTTATGTAATTGTTGACAGATTGAGTATTGTGCAACAGATTGTGTGTTGTATTTAGCTAGAGTGGACTGGGCATATAGCTTCGGGCTAAAGCTCCCTTAATAAATATACCGTTAACTACGAAACAATTTTTCGTTAATTGATAATATAGTTGCATGGTTATTGTGAACCTGCATTGTTAATCCACAAAACTGTTCCATTTTTTTTTGGTTTACTTGTCTTGGCCCAGCTTGGGCTAGCTTAGCTCTTTAAAGGATTGTGTGGTTTAAAAGCAACATCTACGTGACGGGCAAAAAGTAGGTCCCTCGGCACACCGCAAGCTTTGTGAGGGGGTCCCCAGGAACCCGAACAAAAGCAAGCAGCATCAGCCCAGTTCAAATCCAGCAACCGACCTATCTAAAATCATTAAAAGTGAATGATGTGCGTGTGGGTGTGCGTGTACCTCTACTCCTCTTGAACTAAAGCACCTATGAAGAAGGGAGTAGGACCAAATAAAAGATAATTAAATTGCGCAACCGTGAGCCCTATTTTTGTCACTGTAACATGATTTTATGACTCTCAAATACGCGAAAAACCATGCAAAAATAACGTCAAAGTTTTTTAGGACCCTCATGACGTCATAGTCTGTTCATGCAAAATTTATTACGCCTCAACAAACGTTTCCTGATAAAACTATGACGTCATGAGCAGGCTGGCTGAGGAATGCGATGGACGAACTGTGAGCAATAATTACAATTAGTTTGCGTCGAAAAAATCAGTAACATCGATTTTGTGATACTCTTGGAATCAAAAAAAATTGCAAGAAGCATGGAACAACGCCAATGGAGTGAGGGAAGCGAACGATATGGCTAGTGATACTTTAAAAAAGGCATGAAGTACAAGCCGTCCCTTAAAGGGTTAAAGAAGTTACAGGCATGGTTTATTAGCCTTCTTATTGGTTACAAACTTATCATGCATAACAAAGTCTTATAACCTATTATCATTTAGCCCACGCTATTGCAATAAAGCTATACGACCAATTTTTTAAGGCCTATACGACGCGCCATGGCTGTTTGCTGTGACGTCACCATGAGTTAGCCAATGACGAACGAGAATAACGGCTGTTTGGCCATCTGATTGGACTAGCCCAGTCACGTGATGTGCACGTCACAGCAAACAGCCATGGCGCGTCGTATAGGGTGCTAGAAGATGGCTCTCAGAAGGACCACAACCCAGCATTCCGCGAACGAAACCCGCGTTGTCAAGAACAATACACGTCCATAGCACTTCATTAGGCGAACCTTGATTTTATTTAGTCTACGATAATGTGTGTTGATAGATCTATAATAAGGCATCAAAGTTGCTGCGAAGGAATATCTGGAAGTGCTTGCGTTTTACGGCACTCTAAGGAATCTGGGTTGCAGAGAGCGTGCAATTGGTGTCAGCAACGATTGTAAATGAGTCCCCAAAGGGTTATTACTGATGCAAGAGGCTCCTCCAGTCTTGTTGGGCCTGCGCATGCTCGGATCGTTATCGTAGAGACAGTAAATTTCCTTCTCTCTGAGTCATCATAGCGGTATTACATATTATTACAAGCTGGTTTCGTAATTACTCTAACTGCAAGTTAGCCTATGGCATTACAGGGCGGGGAGGGGGGGGGGGGGAAGAATCTGAGGGAATCTCAGAAGCACGCGCTAACGTATATCTGATAATTTTTTGAACTGGTGCTGCAAGCTCCGATGGTTATGGGCTATTTCTAGAATTTCAGGTGGAAACTATTGGTGCAAGTTTCAAATTCTGTGCACTGGTAGTAACTAACATACTCCAACGCGTGCCTCTGTGTGGTGTTTTTTTTAATTGCCTTCAAAAAAAAAACTGCCATGATTCTATGATTATTTGATGTAGTGGTGTAAGTGTTGATGTCAGTGACGATTTTCTGCAATGTCCACGATTAGGATGCCCAAACTCATACACGGAAGGTGCACTTTTAATTGCTGCAAACTATAGAGCAGAATGAAAAAAAAAAAAACAGAATGACTTGATTAAAAGGGTAGCCAAAATACAAATATAATAGGTTTTCTTTAATGCTAATTTGCAGGCACGTACGTGAAGATTGTTTGCAGGCCATGAATTGGCGTGTACCCATTCGATACTCGTCGTCATTGTTTGGCTGAAAGAACAACCAGCGACTTTTTAACCAATATTGCTGGAAACAATAACATGGATACTGAAATCCGTAGTTACAAATTGACCACACAATTGAAGCAAGGCAGGTAACAAATTCTGCGACCAATTCGCCTAAAATTGTAGATTTATGATCCTTCCTTCTAATTGTCCATTTCTTAAGGAGACACGGAGGATGTGTGTGCTAGTGTTTAGTGAAGAAAATGACAACTGACAATGCCATTAAATGCCGCGATCTGTGGAATCCATCACTGTCCGATTTGTATAGCAATGGATTTTCCAGCAATCCGGCATTGTCCGCTTCCCCAAACTGAAGCCGTTAAATTTTGCCTAGCATAACTTCCTTTGGCCTTTTTCAACTTTCGAATTTTGTGTATGCCCATGAATTAGGTCCATTCTTTTTACTTGTTTCCATATTCCCTCACACATTTTCCTCTTGCAAGTCTGCTGTTAGCTGAGGTTAGTTTAGGTTAGATTAGGTTAGGTTAACCAATAAATCCCACTGAATACAGACCAACAGACGATGCCTGATTATATGCCCGGTTTCAGACATGTTGTTCTCCTTGAATCAAAAAATCTAGAATGCAACGATTTCAACCAAAGCCTTGAATTGCTTTATTTAGTGCTTCTTATTCACAGCGCCAAGCAACAACCCACTAAAAATGCCAGCTTCTACCCATCCATCAAAATCAACTGACACACACACACCCCCCCCCCCCCCCCCGCCGGCGGGCCCCCAAAAATGCAATCAAAATCCAATCGACAAAATTTGGAAACGACCCTCGTTCCATCCAGGCGAACACGAACGGCGGACGAGCCAACGGAATTCCGGTGCCCATGATTAATTTCGTTCTATTCAGCAAAAATATAAATCACCCAAAAATCGAATCATCGTGCTTCTTGATCTCTTCCTATACCTGGCGTTATGCGGAAAGAACGAGTTGCCAACTTGCACAAAAAAACAGACACGAGTCAGCAATAAAAACATGATCTAGTTTGGGGGCCTGTCTTTTTTAATTTCGCCATGGCTTTCAATGAGCAAAAGATAGTTTTGGGTTTGTTTGTCTGTAAGATATTAGGGTTACATTAAAAATATAAGATGTGAAGAATGGTAAGGATGGTGTTTTGACTGAATTTGACTATTGTAGTCTAGGATCATTAATCGAGAGACATGAGATTTTAGGTGATTTTATGTATAATTTTAACAAAAAACAGACATGAGTCAGCAGTAAAAACATGGTCTAGTTGGGAACCTGTCTTATTAGATTCGTGATGGTCTTAAACGAGCAAAATATAGTTTTTTTTTGCTTGTCTGTAAGATATTTAGGGTTAAATTAAAAAAAAAAGGATGTGAAGAATCGTTAGGATGGTGTTTTGGCTGAATTTGGCTAACGTAGTCTAGGACCATTAATCGAGAGACATGAGCTTTTAGGTACGTTTATGTATAATTTTCACAAAAAAACAGACATGAGTCAGCAATAAAAACATGATCTAGTTCGGGGCGTGTGTTTTTAGATTTCGTCATGGTTTTCAACGAGGAAAATCTAGTTTTTATTTTGTTTGTCTGCAGGATGTTAGGGTTACATTTTAAAAAAGGTTGCGAAGAATGGTTAGGATGGTGTTTTGGGTGAAACTGACTATCGTAGTAGACGACCGTTAATCGGAAGGCATGAGCTTTTAGGTGCTTTCGAGTGTCATTTTAGGTCTGAGATGTTTTAGTTGTTTCACATTTATGTCTGATTTATTTCCACGGATTTATTTCCACGGATAACTGAGTTCTGAGGAAAAGAATTACTTGTACGAGCGAGATATGCTACAATCCATTGCTTAAGTTTTTTTTTTTTTACCTAAAACTACAAACACGTCAACCAGAATCACGTAAGGGAAGCTTTGTTAGATGGCGCCATCTCTTGACAACAAGCGGCGAAATTTGCAAAAGTCGGTCAGTGGATGGCGCCACTTGAAGTACGCGAACGACAACGAATCGCGAATTTGCAAACGTGCTACTTAAAACGCGAGCAAATGAAGCGAAGTTGGAAGCAGAGAACGAATAATAATGCGGACGAAAACCCCGAAAATTTTTGCAGCAGGATTTTCATATTCGAACTAATGCTTTTCGTGCACCAAATCTCCCACGTTATGAAATTTATACCACATCAGAACAAAATTCGAACATTTTCATATCCAAAACAAACAAAAAGACGAACCAAACCCCCATTTCAGTCGAGTGTTAAGGTTTCGCTTCTTTCGGCTAATAATTTTTTTCGAGGTCGCCGTTGAATATTTCGCATGAAGAAAAAAAAACCTGGAAGCCCTCAAGCAAGTTGATTGATTTACGAATTTAAATCCACATACTGGCCATAGAATCCAAATGAAAAGCCATAAAGGCGTCACTTCACCATTTCGATAGCGTTGCCCATATTCTAAACACAGCATCCACGTTCCAGATTCCCCGTCATCCAATAGGCTGATGTGGGTCACGTGATCTCGTTTTAGTTATGGAAAATTCGCGGCGCTGCAGCGAAGTGTTGTTCCTTTTTTAATTTACCGCTATTTTCTTTATAGTGCTCGAAGATTCTACGGTGCTGCATTTAGGAGTTGAAAAGGTGAAAAGGTGTCTTTAATTGACAGCTCAAATTATTTTTTTTTTTTAGAATTTTATTGTTGTCTTTTGCTTTACTTGTTTTCAGTTTTGAATGAATTAAATGACAAGCCTTAATTAAATGAAAAATTATTAGAACATTAACTAGACATAGCATCTTACTTCATTCAGTACTATGCGTGGCCCTAACGGTAGTTGCGGCTACTACTACCTCTGATAATGCTGGGCCTTCGTGCTGCCTCGAAGGCGAGAGCATTATCAGGGATATTAGTAGCCGCAGCTACCGCTAGGGCTCCGCGTAGAACTGAAAGAAGTAAGATGCTATATCTCTAGTTAATTTTCTAAGCTTGATAAAGGGTTCACACATTTTCGTGGATGCAGACGGGCAGACAGACTGATAGGCTGACCAAAGACAGAAAACAGCACTAGTTGGGTAGATCCTTTCCTCTGCAACGCACCCAACATACCTAAAAAATCTAATTATTTGCAACTGCAAAGTTTTGGCAACTTCCAAGAGGAAAATTGTCATATTTATTTTTTTCACAGATTATTTTATTGATTGACTGACTGTCTAAATGAAAGGGTCCCGGAACTTTACAAGCATTGAACCAGTCTCGAATGCGTCAGCACCCTTAAGCCTCCACGCTTTATCAAAATGCGTTAACCCCAGTTTTGTTTTAAGTTGGCTGTCCATTAGTGGAATCATGGTTTTTCGATCAGCGTCCTTTGGGTAAAAGGATCCAAAGGACCCAAACGACGCTGACGAAATATCATGGAAGAATCAATTTAATTTAATTTATTCGAGAGCCTGGGCCCTGAACCATGCACTCTCTAACCTGCAAACACAGGGAAGCACAATAGTAAACGTCAAAGGAGGACATTCAGAAACAAACAAACCCAGAATCTGCCAAACATAAAATGGTAACAAAGCCAAATTAGAGACTCAAGCTTTAACGACCAATAAAGGCTACTGCCAAAGCATAAGAGTATTGTTGTCCTTTACACATGACACAAGTACGAGGCAACAATTCCACATCGCACAGTATACTACAAGAATTTTGTTAGTTTGTTAATAGCCTTTCAGAAATGGCCTTGGATTTATAAGGAACAGCAACCCGTATCAGTTTCATCTTGCCTTTGAGGCATGTTTACAATGCCAAAATTGTGTCAGCTTGCTCGTAATTCCGGATTTTGCATATTGCGCTTGGTTTGTCAACTTGCTCGTAATTATGGTTGTTTGCGTAAAGAGCATTGGTTTGTTGACTTGCTCGTATTTTTGTTTATTTGCGTAGAGCACATTGTTTGTTGACTTGCACATATCAGTCGTTATTTGCATAGAGCACATCGCTATGTCGACTTCCCCGTAACAGTGGTTATTTTTGGGAGAGCCAACTGTCGACTTGCCTTCACAAGACCATTGGATTGTTGACAGATCCATTACCCAAGACTGGATGACTCACTGACACACTCCATGACACGCTTCACTCGAAGATTATTTTGTTACGTAAATGTAACACGTTATTTAACCCTAACTGATATCCAAGTTCGTCGGGCTTTTAGCCTTCTCCCGTTGTTATCCGTGCAAGTCAAAGGTTGCAACCACTCAATCACATCCATTTCAAGTAACGCATGTAAGCATCTGAAATTCTTGATCGTGATATGAACTCCCTGAAGAGTGCGCGAAGAGCAAAGTGGACAAGGAACAAGAGCAGGTCTTCGTTTTGTGAATTTGAAGTGGACTTTGGCCGGAGTTGGCAGTTGAAAGTAAGTAACGTCTATTTTATTTGTTTTATTCCTTGGCAGGATTGAGAGGATTTCGGGAGCCAAGCGGAAGGGCTATTGAAAGGCAGCCCACCGTGAAGGGGAAGAAAGACCGACAGACTTGAAGACAGACAGATTGACAGAGAGGGGAGAAGTTGGTAACAAAGCCAAGTGGACGAATCCATGAGCTCTGGAAACATGGGTAAGTAAGTCCACCTAAGTTCGAAACAACTCGAGTTGATATTTTTCTTTTCCTTTTTCTGAAGCGTTATGGCGTTTTGCTCGATACACACGAAAGGCCTACACTCAATCAGCCTAACAACACTGATGGATTGCAATATACTACGTGTTTCGTGGAATAAAGCATTTCCGAGAAAGCTATTGGCGCAAAGTCAAGTTGTTGTAATCGATCGTGTGACTCACTGGTCCGATCGTGCGCGTCTTAAGTTATTGTCTCTTGGAATTATTGCCTCATACGTTTGAGCAACGCAAACGAAGAAGAGTTTCACTTAAAAAAAAAAAGGGTAATAAATAAACAATTCCCGTCGTAACGTCAGGGTAGTGAAGTGAACACTGTCTTAGTTTTCTATTGGACATTAAAAAACCTTGATTCCCTCAAATTTATTTGAAATACACCGATCAGCACGAGCTTTTTATTATTTTTAATTAGTCTTCTCAAAGAGTGCCAACAATTACACCTTATTCAAAGTAGCCTACACATGTACAATTTTTCAAATCAAGACACTCATTTTTAAAGTTTACCTTTTCTACCAGACAAACAATCGCATGCAGTTTTAAGCCATATACAGTTTGTCTCAGAAGACCTGAACCAGGTAGGCCTATATGGTATAGGCCTATACAGTATATGCCTATACGATGTACGCCTATGCCATATTAGGCCTAAGGTGTACAAATCAGCACACTATGAGCAAAATATGCACCTAATGGGAGTGGCAAATGTCTTTCACAATAGGCGTTCACTCGCAGTAAACCTAAGACTCGAACCCAGGACATTCCTCTAAGTGTAGTATAGGTCTAGTATATGCCTGTATACAGGCATGCTCATGGTGGGTGACAGAATTCCCCGAGCCTGGTAAAAACTGGGGCCTCCTTTTACGGCTAGACGGTCTGAGGAAGCACCATAAGCTCCTACAGCCTCCTTTTACGGCTAGAAGGTCTGAGGAAGTACCATAAGCTCCTCCAGTGTGGTCCAGGCAACCCATTTTCCGTTGTTTTCATGGGTTTTGCAGAGGTTCACAAGAAGACATAAAACTGGAGCCACATGAAAGGCGTGTCCGTGATAATGTTATCACAAGTTCCATCTCTCGTTCATGGTCGCGACCCCACGCGGTCAAATGTGGAACGATTGATCGTAACTATTTTCACGGAAAACACTCGTTAAAAATCACACTATACAGGTTTTAACCTAACTAATAGATGTGGAAGAAAATACCACTCAAGTAGCGATTAAGCCAGACATGCGGCACCTACGCTTGCAACGGAGTTCCACGAGCGTGAAGCAGATGGCTACTGCAAGCCAAGGCCGACTGAGGCAGAAATCGCGTGTTTCGCCTCCAAACTCAACGCCAGTTCACGCGCGTCTGGAAAATTGATAACTTTTACTGCTGCACTGGTAAAATAAAATTCTACCGATGTTGAATTAACTGGCCTGTATCTGAGAAACGAAACCGACAACTTGTTTCTCAGATGGCCTTGTGACGAGAGATGGACTACGAAGCAACAGTTACAACATGGATACTACTCCCACTATATTTGTTCGCTTCTGATAAAACTAACTTGTAAATAATATCTACCCCAAAACAAAACTTGTTAAGGATTCCCGCCAAGCTTTTCGGCTGTGTGAAGTCGTGATATCAAACGCCGAACTCTTTCGCCAAGCTAATCCCATCGACTAGTAGTTTGAAGGTTAACTGAAATGTATGAAAATTGCTTACTGTGCAATTTTTTAATTACTTTTATTTAACGTTTGAAGTGTTAGTTGATGGGATTAGCCTGTCAAAAGGGGGTGGCGTTGTTATCACGACTTTACGCGGCCGAAAAGCTTGGCGGGAATCCTTAACGAGTGTTGTTTTGGGGTATATATTAGATATTTTTGGTTCAAATTGATGAAATCCATTTTTTTCTTAGTAATTATGAGATGGAAACACCAATCTAGTTTTCTAGCCCTGCGCAAGCTCCTGTAAATTAATTGCCCTTACCAGGAGTGGTATAAAAGAGAGAGGGACCATGGGCTTGACGGAGTGTCCATCATGACCTTACGCATGTTGCATGTTACGTCTCGCGTCACTGGTGGAGCGAATGGTCGTGCTACTTTCGGGGATAACCCCCGAAATTACGAAATTTTTATGAAATAGTTACGAAATTTGTTAGTCGTGATTAGTCCGGGCATGCGGCAACTTCGCGTGAAGCAGCCTTTACCGCCCTCGAAGCGCGGAAGAAGTTGACTTCTTTAAGCCAAGGCCGACTGGGGTAGAATCATGTGTTTTACCTCCTGGCTCAGCACCCGTTCACGCGCATGCTGGAAAATTGACGTCGTTTTGCATTGCTTTGGTAAGATAGATTTTGGCGATATTGAATCAAATGGCTTGGAGCCAGGAAACTAAACCAACAGTTTCTTTCCCAGACGGCCTTGTGGCAAGGGATGGAATACGAAGAGGTAGTAACAGCGTGGACACTCCCACGTCCTTAGACCGCGTATGTATTTTATGCACTTCTGCCCTTACTTTATTGACACGCTTTTTTATATTTTATTTTTTTAAATTTAAATCATTGATTTACTAAAAATTCAAGCCACTGAAATTTTGATTTAAGTCAACATGATGCTTACAATCACTGTCTATCTCCACAACCCCGTTGGAAATGCCAACTTTCTGTTCAATTAAACATTCTTTCTCCCCTCCAACTCCAACTCCAATGAAATGAGCTAACCTTAATGTCTACATTTTTTTACCCTACTATGAGAGTTGTTAGTTTAAATAAAATCAATACGGATGCAAACCTACTTACATTTTGCATTTTGGACTTTAAAGGCTCCTTTTCACCTTTCAACTCCTAGATGCAGCGCCGTAGAATTTTCGAGCAATATAAAGAAAATAGCGGTAAATTTAAAAAAAGGAACAACACTTCGCAGCAGCGCCGCGAACTTTTATAACTAAAACGAGATCACGTGACCCACATGAGCCTATTGGACGGCGGAGAATCTGGAACGTGGATGCTGTGTTTAGAATATGGGCAACGCTATCGAAAGGGTAAGCTGGCGCCTTTAATGTCAGACTGCATGAGCGGGGAATTTTACCCACGACCATTGAAACCAAAGGCCGAGGTCCTATTGCTCAGGGCTGACACAGGGGGAAAAACAAGTGTGGCTTATATCCCTAGGCCCGTGTTTCAAAGGGCCCAAGCTGAAAAATGAAACTGCAAAAAAAGGGGTTTTGTGTTCAATAGTTGCACACAGGCCCTGGCTTATGACGCGTCTGTAGTACTATTAACTTACATAAAAAGGCCACAAAAAGCAAAAAAGTAAAAAGAAACCTTTGTCCACGGCCCCCAAGCATCCTACAGAAAGGTGAGAGGGGTCCCACAGAAAATTTGGAGCTATAGGCGCCTTAAGCGCCGGTGCACACGTGCGGTCGCCGCTGCGGTTCCGCATTTGCGGTTTGGTTTACGTGCCATCCGTTGGATACTGCACATGTACCTGCGTCGACGTTGCGTTACCGCCCGCCGCTCGTGCGGTCGTTTTGTATCGCAATTCTCCCCGTCAACGCAGCGGTACTGCAGCGTTAAAAAAAACGCAATTACGTCTCTGAGTACCTTGGATGACTTGAGCGGTGCACGCCGTCCGCCGTTTACCTTCGAAGAAATAGACATGGAATTGTTTATTGGGGGAGTAAAGAACTATCTTCAAATATGAAATGTTGCTGCAGAAATGATTGAAGACTCATTGGGAAGTAATTACAAAACTTATCCGAATTTTTTTTTAGTTAATCTGCAAAGGATGTATAACGTTTTTTCCTGGTACGTCTTAAATTAGTATACATCAGTGTACCAAAATTCATCGCATTGGTTTTTAAATATATTTTTTTGTCACGAGGTAGGCGAAAAAAGCAACATCGTCTCATTGGTTTCAAACTACAATTTTTTGTACATGAGGTTAGGGAACCGAACGCTCACATACGTCACCGAAGCGGCACCGCAGCGTCAACGCGCGTTAATAAAACGCACGTGTACATTGATTGGCTGCATCGCCGCAGCGTCCAAAAAACGCACGTGTGCACCGGCGCTAAGACCTCTGGGCGACCCTGCTAATGCTACACTTCTTATGCCATTTTCCTGCACCCCCAAACTGTAATAAACTCTCCCGAAACTCTCCGAAACTCTCCGAAACTCTCCGATGAATTATACATCGCTCAAGGCCTACTGAAACGCTTCCGTCTTGCTTTACCTCAGCGGAATTGGGTCCGCACACAGATCACTTCCTTTTTACCCTCCTTCCTAAATACGAAGTGAAGTTAAATAAAAAGAAAATGTTGGCACGCTCGGGAGAGAAAGGGATAAAACTTGCAGACGCCTGAGGGAAATGCTTTTGGCTTGTTTTTCTTTGCTGGCTGTCTCAATTCGTTGCAACTTTGATTCACGCTCCCGTGGGTTTCAACTGACAACCAGGGTGAATTCTGGCGCCCCTTGCCAACTAGACTAACGCGGAAACGAGGAGAAAGCAACGCAGGGCATACCGAAAAGCAGTGAAGGGATAACTACAAGGTGCACATTACCAGGCAAAAGCAGTTTCATTTCTTAATGAGGGAGAAGTTGCAGAAGGGTTATAAGGCACCCACGTTCCATACAGTAAGCTTATGAGCAACAGAACATACACAAACACAGTAAAAGATATAACATTGTCATAACATTACTGTGAAACACTTATACTACGGATACACTCAGCTTCCATCACCTACTGACCAAAGAACAATGAACGTGAATCGAATACGCACGTCAAGTCGGCGGCTGCAACTAAACTGCTGACCCAGGCAAGTGTAAGCAGATTTTAGACTTCAGAATCTTCAAAGCGTCTTTTAAATATTACTGCGCTTGATGTGCTGTATAGTAATGATGCATGCACAGTAGATTTTTCGCTTAAATTTTACGTACTGCAGTTTCACGAAAAATGGAAGCGGAGCGTGTTCAGTTTCACAATTGAAACTGAACTCCACACGACTCAAACACCATAGTCACGATTTAGTATGGGTGATGTTATTCCATGTTTCCGTGTTCAGAAAAGAATGACCATTTTAGCATAACCCAGACCCCTGTAACAACAAAAAATTCATATTTATCAAATTTGATCCCGATCTATTAAGCAATTTGAAAGAAATTGCCCTGGACAGACAGACAGACAGAATTTCAACGTCACTTTGCATATTTACCTCAATTTGGTCTTTCTAAGTATCGTTGCATAGTAGTAGCTTAGCAAAGTCTCTTACTGCTAGTTCTGTGTGGTCCCCACACTTGCTGCGAGACATTGATGATATGGAATCCGCCCAGCGTCATTTCACCCACTCCTTGGTGGATTTTCAAAACCTTCCATATCCCACACGCCTGAAGCATTTGAGAATGGAATCCCTTGAATTAGACGACTGACAGCCGATCTGTTTTTGACTTTTAGGATTATTCGAGGTTCTCTTCTAGTCGACGTCTCCTTCTTTGAGCTCTCGAAGGAAGAAAAAACAAGAGGATACACTGTTTTAAGCTGGTGAAGCCTTAAACCCGCTTGGACGTTTGTTCTTCTTTCTTTGCAGTGAGAATTGTAAACCCGTGGAAAACGCCATCTAAATTAGTCCAGTAGCCCTCCCACCGGACGTTCAACGTGTCCTCGACGAGTTGGACCTGAGATCGTATGTGAGGAGACCAGGGATTTGTCTGCCCACACTAATTCCATCACCTTAGTGAACTGTTCGTAGGTCCGGGTTTAGAGACTTCGGTCCTACTGACTCCCTTCACAAACGTGTGGAAAACTACACATTATTATTATTAAATTTACTCGCTAACACAAATTAAATAATTAAAAAATAGACGTAATTAGTACGAATCTAGGCCTAGTTGGACTTGGCAGTTTCAGTTAACTACTGCTAACTATACTGCCAGGTCAAATAATAATCCATTTATTATCTACCACGCCCGCACTTGGTAAAAGTAAACGTAAGTAAGTACAAGTAAAACGTACTAACTAAATAATAAAAAAAAAACGTTACTGCTACACATAATCAGCTGCTGTGCTTACTGTGCGTAAAACAAAATCTTGAAATTTCGCAATTCTCAACGAAGAACATCTACTGCACTAGCAAATAGTCAAAGGAGCAACGCCATTATTTTGCAAGCATCTATGCAGTTAGGTGCTCTTCGACTCGGCTAAGAAGTCGAAAATGTAGAGATTTCTTTTGTTACTGTAGTTAGGAACAGTCAGATTTACTATGTAAACACTGTTTTCTTAGGCACAGCCTCTTCTGGCATCGTTATTTTATAGTCGTTTTGAAACTAATGGACAAAAGGGCGTTCAATTCCGCTCTGGTGCCATCTCTTTGTCTTCGTGTAAGCAACCATAGTATAGTAAATCAAAGAGAACAGAAAGGGTGGAATGGCGAAGAAGCCTGCTTAGATAGTGATCACAACAACAAATGCAATTGAAGGCACAGGAATTTTTCCAGAATATTAGTTCCAGCGGGCAAAGAATGCGGTATCTTACAGTTCATCGGGTTTTAAGTTGCTATCAAGGCTCCAGGAGATGAGAAGGCTTGCACCACTTTATCAGAACTAAGCACGTGATTCAGAGAACTGTGCTTTTTAACAAGTATTGTAGTGTCCGCGGCCTATCTTGAGTTCGCCCCAAAACGAATACAGATAATCGATTGTATGTTTTCGATAGCAGAGCACCTTGTTGATATCCTAGATGGTTACAAAAAACAATGGCGGTCGTCGATGAAAGCCGCTCCCTCCAGTAACATGTAGCCGCTCATAAAATATCTGCAGGACTCAAGATATGCTACGCGCACAATAAAGAAGTTTTTACAAAGTAGTCAAAGCGAACTGAAGTTAAGAACTAAGAAAACAAGTCGAAAAAATGGATATTTTCCGCTGAACTATATTCCCCTCCCTTACAATACCCCTTGGACAACCCCCCTCCCACCTTCTTATTTAAAAACTGGTGCAGTTCAGCAATTCAAAAGTTTAATGGCCAAAGAACATTTTTTTATAAGTATTTCTAATTCTAGGAACCACTATGTTTACAGCTTGTAGTAATGAGTCAAATACCCGATAGCCAAGGCATATTCAATAATCGAAAGGTTAAAAGATTGAATGTTTTTTTTTTATAAATAAGTTCTATCGCTCGACAACTTTTATGTTTGAACAACCAGCACTGTAAACATCTGGTAATGGCCACGAAAGTGGAAATCTTGCTAATACAATTCGGGAATCGTATAATAAGAAATAACCCAAAATAATTCCTCAATGGTACAGTTTTTAAATGAATATGGCCCGTTTAGTGTCCTACAAATCATTACATTTCAAAGTTTACATAAATGGGTGGATTTTGCTTACGCCAAAATTTCACCTCCTAGCTTGATTTTTAGTTCCCAGTGATGGAAATCCGGCTGGTCCGTATGTGATCAAGAGGCAATCCTCGGAGATAACAATATAGTTATGTTTTTCAGTTGGTTTTTACTGTAATCTCTGAGGAAGTGAAACATCTGTTGATTTCTTTGACTTGTTTTTGTGTGTACATGACAGTGGGTTAGCTGCTGGCTTGAATGAACTTTCAGTTAAATCTTGCATGCTAATGTTCGAAAGGTTTTTTTTCTCTCTTTTACTTTACGTTTGAACTACTTTCTTCACCGAAAAGGATGAAGTTCAGTTTGAATTTATGTGTGTTGTGAATTACGCAAGTGATATTACATAGACATAAATAAAAAGTCAAACTACAGTGCGAAAAGTATAAAAATGAACAACAAAAAAAAGGAGTAGAAGTGCCTGTAATTCTGGATGAACTATCCTTTCGCAATTCAAATTCAATTTAAAGTATGCAAGCATTATTACAATTAACAGTTAAGATGTTACGAAACTACAACCACGAGCTATGGGGCGTCAGATTCGATAGGCGTCAGATTCGATAGACGTCAGATTCGATAGACGTCAGATTCGATAGTCGCCTACACCTCTGACTTCTACAGACCCGGGTTCGATACCGGTGAAGGAAAGTGTATAAGTACGGGTTTTTCTCCGGTTGTTTCCCGCCCGTTTTACGAAGGTTTCTTCCGGGTACTCCGGTTTCGTAATTCATGTGGCAAAAAAAAACCAATTCCTTCCACTTAATCTCCCGCTTGGGCCTTCAACAAGCTCTCTTCTTATTGGCCGATACCTTCTAAGTCTACTATATTCTTTTCTACTAACAAAATTCACAATTCACTACGAATCATTCGGTTGAATTGTTTTAGGTGTTAAGGTTCAATCTTTTCTGCCTGTTTATTCAGCAGTTCCTTCCAAAACTTCATGCGAAGGATAACAGAAATTACACGATGTAGAAGTACGATTTGTTTTCGTACAGTCTTTCCTGGTAAGTGTCAAGGTTTGAGACAAAACAGATTCAGTGCACCTTGCAGGTATGCACTCGCCAACATCTTGCGGGCACTTTGCCACCGAAGAATTTTCCCATTTCCACCAAGACCAAGAATCAACTGTCAAGGGGATTCGGCCAATGACGAGGGCGAAACGAACACGCTTGGATAGAAACCATTCCTAATCTCGCTACACCCTCCTCCCCCTCCCCCTTCCTTTAGCTCCCCCTCCTCGTAACTCCCTCGTTGGACGAGAATAAGAAACATGGGTGCCCAAGATAAAAAAAAAAAGACTGGTAACTGGCGTTTTACGAGTTCGGAAATGACGTTTAATGACACAAAGTGGCACATTAGTTACGCCGTGAGATGTTCTTTCATGTTTATTTTGTTTTGGTACTGCTTCCCAGTTGACTTAGGAAGTCGTCATGATTGCTAACGTGTGTTCATTACAAGATCAGCGAATGCCACGATCGGAATTAACGCAATCGGAATGCAATCGTTGGCGCCAGAAACATTTTCCTAAGTGGGAGCACAGTTTCAATTTAATCTAGCATTATTCAAAATTGTTTCAAAAACCGAGTAGTAAAAAGAATAAGTCAGTCTGGTGCACGCATAAAACACGAAAAAGAATGCAACGTTGCTACGACCCGATTTCAATCATCTATATAATCAAAGCGGTAGGCCGGAAGTAGAGAAGGGGGATGTGAAAAGAAGAAACGGAAGAGGAGGAAGTGACGTCATTGGCGCCGTCTTTGTTTCAGTAGTCTAGCCTGAAAGCAAAAAAATTATAATAACAATGAAACGATTGTTGGTCCCAGTGTGGTCCCCTCACCTTTTAAAAGATATCGACTAACTGAGAGTGTTCAGCGCCGATATACAAAATAACTTAAAGGTCTCGGCAAAATTACCTAAAGGGAGCGTCTCGTGGCTACCGTACTTAAATCAATGGAATCGAGGTTAAGCAAAGAATAGGGTAGGATTAGGCCTAATTGATTCTGTCAAATGTTCTAACTTCACACACAACTTTAGGATTCACGTATCGCTTAAAAGGTTATTCCACACAGCGCCATTTTTCTCGATCCTCTGCATCAAGTACGGCCCCCAGTTTTATTTCCTTACCGTTAATCTTTCCCTTGCTAAAAATCCGTTTTAAAATGTGGCGTCTAAGAGATTTTCTGTTGAATATTGGTCATTTTATTTACTGCGGGACGCACGTATATGATCCTTTGCACGCCTACAATGACCATGACGTTTCATTGTTTCCGGTCGTGACGACACAGTTTTTGCGTCAATGCTGTCACGTGACCCGCAATTCGTCTACTAGGCCAGACGTCGTTCCGTGTCGTTCACGTGGTCACGAGAAGGCGAGGGCGGAAGTGACATTGTAGTCTTACTACGCCGAATCTCGCGACGACAGGGCGCGGACACATCACTGCGCGTGGCTGTTATATGGCAGGCCGGGTGTTGCTTTAAGCTACGGATGGTTTAATTACGGCTCCACACCAGCAACAGTTGTCCAGTCGTAAAAACCCAGCCAAACCGCGGCATACTTTCGTTTATTTTACATTCCCTTTGGTTTTCCTGCATCGTCAGGGTGTTTTTAATAACCCTAATAATGTTGGTTTACCGGCCCTTTGCGTGACGCAGAGCATTAGCGGAGCTATGTGTTTCATACGGCCAGACGGAAGGAATAAGAAGGACGCCAAGTACCAAGTCGTTACCGTTCATTTTCCCTGTCATAAATATGAGCGAATAAAAACGACAGAACTTCGTTGATGTTAAGCGTATGATGTTTCGAAGAGAGCGTATAGCAAACACATGCACCACAAGGTACTTTACGGCATAAATGATGTCCTTACGGTTAATTTTATATCACAGGTAACGATTAAAGTATCCAGGTGCCGTTAAGGATGACCTTGTAGCTATCCGTTAAAAGGCCATGCTCTCCAAGCGAAGTGTTTATCAATATTTCTGTATACTCTAAAGGTTGCCGCGTCAGTAAAGTTAGTGAATTCATCCTGAAATTTGACGACTAGAATTTTCGTTGTAATATTTAACAGCAACTAAAATAAGGTAATAAAAAATAAATAAATAATAAATAAACTTTTATTGTCACAAAAGAGCAAAACGTCATGAAGGGGCTGTATCAACTACTCACAGATACTCGACCTCAGTACAACAAATAAAAAGGAAGATAAATACTAAGTTTTTAAAAAGTGGTAAGTCAGTACCAGACTATAGTGTTAATCGTGACTAATTCCCTTTAAGTACCTAGAAGTACCCACCTCAGCTGGCAGAGTTGCACACTCCCAGTCCCACAGCCCTATTCGAGAAGTTTCTTCAATCCCTACCGAAAAAGTAGTAGCAAGTTTTAACGAATGTCGTTGACAGTGCCCCTGGTGAAGAAGCTGACTGGATTGTTTGTCTACCAGATCATTTTCGCAAATTACCTTTGAACGCACTCAGCAAGCCGAATATCCTTAAACAAATGCGGTAACCAGACGGGGCGGGCATACTGAAGGATGGGGCAAACGTAGATTTTGAAAGGACAAACCAACCCACTGGGCTGTTCGGCGACAAAACAAGCCTGATCAAGGCAGATCTCATTTTTGGGAATAGGTAACGACACATTCAAAATGAGTTGTAGTTTTAAATGCCCCCCACATTGTTACATTCGCATTGTTAGACGGCGAATGATGCGTCGCGTCCATTGTTGGACTGTAGGCAATTATGATGACGTTGAGCGCAAGTCTTACGATATAGCTCTCATCATTACCATCAGATTTGCCTTTATCAACACGAAAAGATATTGCATGGTTATTTAAAGTGAAAATATTGATTTTACGAAATAAGCAGCTTTCCAGCTGTTACTTTCTTCCTTTGTTTTGTTTGGTATCGCTTGCTGCCATGGTTCAGCAGTAGGACTGATTGTATAGATCGTTGCAGTCCCGGACTTATTTTAATACCGTGTTTCAACACTGGCTTTTCGCAACACATTATTTTTATTGTAGCAATTTCCCATTTTCAATGGTGAGGACCTGAAATTGAAGGCGCAATGATTTGTCGTTGTACAACTCACCATTTTCTCATTTTTCCGTGCCGGGTCCCTGTGATTTGAGCAGATCACCAGTGAAACGACGGAACAGTACAGTTTCCAAGTACTACCACAGTTGGATGACATTTCTTCCCAGTTGTACTGACATGTATTGACGTAATGCGACGGCAGATGGCGTTGGCGTAAATGTTATATAGCAGACGTAATATTTCGTTTGTTGCTGATTATAACATGGCTCGCCAGCCATTTTTCTTTGCTGCCGTGGCAAGAATGAAGTCGCGTTTGTTACTGATTGTTACACGGCGTCGACGACAAGAATGAATTCGTGAATTATAGACTGGGAATTGGAATTGTATTAACGGTAAAAACCAAAATAAAAAATGTTGAGCAAGTGTTTTTTATTTAAATGTCGTGAACCACAGCAAATTAATGAGTGCATTATCCGTTTTAAGACTTTAAAATGCTAGTTTGCTAATTAAATCATTTTACAGGCTACTTAAAATTGAAAATAACGCTGCAACCTTCATTAAATTAATCGTTCCACCAGAAAACATGAGTATTAACTGGTCTTTATTACTATCATCGTCTTTGTGAGCAGCATCCTTCACTTGCTAAGCCATTATTGTCCGCATTGTCTTCATCATGGGTTCTAGGCAAGTCAAATAGATCCTCAAACTCCATAACTTGTTTTGCCATAAAAAAAAGGAACAAGAAATATGGTTCTGCCAGCAATAATCACCGAGCGCGAGTACATAAATTCACCGAGCGCGATGGAACGCAGCCAACAATACTCGTCGGACTGAGTGGCAAAAACCGGGTAATAAATAGGATATCACCCGCTTTCCTCGTGCTGAGATCCAAACAATATCTCGACGCTGCGCGTCAACATTGTTAGCTCTCAGCACTCGGGAAAAGGGTAATCCCCTACAGTTAGCTAGACATTTTTTGAGTGTACCTTACACCATGCGCAATGGCTGTTTGCCGTGACGTCACCATGAGTTAGCCAATGACGAACGAGAACAACGGCTGTTTGGCCATCTGATTGGACTAGCCCAGTCACGTGATATGCACGTCACAGCAAACAGCCATGGCGTGTGGTATAGTAGACAAAAGGGACAATATTCGAAGGTCGCAAAGTCATTCTATTATCAACTCGGCTTTACGAACCCAACTGACAGGCCTCGCGGGAGAAAGTATTCAATAATCCATTAATTTTGTTCCTTCTTAGACTCAGTGTTTTAATTTTTAATAAGCATGGCAAGTTTTTCACCGCTGGTGAAACACGTGCCTGAAGAACGTTGGTAAAAAAAAAAACTACTTGAAAAACATTAATATCCATCAGCTACGCTTTGAAACGTGCCAAAACAGTTTTATTTTATTTTTTTTTCTTCCCGCTGCTGCCTAACCTAATTATGTTAATGCATTCCTAATTAATGTAGTAGCATTAAAAAAAAACAGCTGGCTTGGTGGTCCCGTAACAAACATATTGTTGAAGTAGGCTAATTTAGTTTTATACTAAAAGATTATTGCAATAAAAAAATTAAATTAAATTTTTCCCATGTGAAGGATCATATCCGAGAGCTTGTAAGATCCTTTAAGTTCATGCAAGATCCTTTAAGTTCTTACAGGAAGAACAAAACTTACTAGATCCTATAACATCTTCGTAAAATTATCCTGCTAGATCCTCCTGACTATATCTAATTTAGTTTCTGTAACCTTGTTACAATATACGGATTTGGGGTTTGTTTAGCATCTCTGGAATGTGTGACGCAGAGGCAACCCGGATCACTGCACTGTGACTGAGGTTGGCGCTAACGATCTAGCTGTCGACACGTTATTAAGCCTCAATCCTCCCCCTCCCCATTTGTTGGAGCGTATATTGTATGTTTGTCCAGGGTAAGATCTTGCGCAAGGTGCCGATCTTGCAAGATCTGACGTTTGTGCAAAATCGTGTACGATATAGGTACAAGATCTTGCAGAATCTTCTAGAACCCTGCTGTCCCAAGACCTTGCAGGATCCCTCTAAGAACTTAAAGGATCTTATAAAGGATCTTACAAGTTCTTGGATAGGATGTCCACATGAGTTGTTTTATGTTTTAAATTCCTGTTACTATCACGTCCAACGAACCACTGTAAATTTCAAAAGATATTAGAAAATCCAGTTTAAAAAAGTATTTTGATAGGTTCGTTTCTGATGGCATCCTGACCTTTGCAACGTTGTGGACAGCTGAGGATAACAGAAAAAAAATATATATAAAAAAATTAACGTGTCATCATGATGCCGGGAATTGAACCCGAATTCTTGGATTGGCCCTCCAAGATTTAGACCACGGATAATTAATTCCATTGGGCTTTTTCGTTTGTTACTAATGTCTACATTTAATTTAGTTCCTGTAACCTTGTTATACGATCTAGATTTAGGGTTTGATTATCATCTCTGTAATGTGTGGTGCAGTGGCAACTCGGACCACTGCACTGTGATGTAGTTGGCGGTAATGACTTAGCTGTCGACGCGTCATTAAGCCTCAGTCCCCTCAACCTTGTTGTAGCCGTCGTATATGGAGAGTTAGCAGCGATCGTGTAAAGTAAAAATACGTTTGTTTGTGTTTTAAAACAAGCGAAGCAACACGACGCCAAATGAGTGAGCGTTAGCGAGAGACTCTGCTAGTTACACTACAAAACATGCATTTTACAATAAACACATTTAATACATGCCTAGAACGTTTTCATGCGTTTTTACATGAAAAACACACAAAAGTGTTTTTCAAACATAATGTCCGGAGAAGAAACCTTTCACTAGAATAAAGTTTATAGTTTATTGCTACCGACGTGAAATACGTTTAAAATAAAACACTAGCATTTATTTTGCCACACTTTATAAACACAGGTTGAAAACACATATAGTGACGGAAGTGTTTCAAATAAAGCAGTATGTTTAAAAATCATAAAAAAAACAGTGTGTATCTTTTACAAACATGTGATAAACATAGGCGTTTTCGTTAAACACAGTTTTCAAAAACGTGGATTGTTATAAAAACACCACTGTTTTATTATAAACACTTTTGTCGGTACATGTGTTTTAAGCACCTGTTTAGAAAAAAGGTTACGTTCTCACAATAAGTGCAAGAACGTTTTCTAGGTTTGTCTAAAATGTGTTTATTTTAAAAGACAAGTGTTTTACCATCGTACAAGCTAAAAAATTGTAGAATTATTAGATATCATTTACAGCGAGCGATAAATTCCGGCATGGAAGCCAATCGGAGTGCTCATCAGACTAAACCGGATGTTAGAATCTCTGGACTATGATTGGCTGATGTTACCAATATCACTTTCTCATTGGCTAAAAAAAAAAACCAAGGGAAATGCACTCGTTATACACTAGCTACAAATTAAAGGAATTTCCAGAATTACTAAACCTGGTCTATAAATTTTAATTCTTTTTTCTTTTTATGCACTCTTAATTCAACAGAGTTATTTTTAGCCATTCACACTTACGAAAGGCCTTTTTAAACAAACTGGATGGTGGACACTTTTGCCCATCAGTGACTTAAACTTGCCCACCAGTGATTTTCAAATCGCCCGGCAGTGATGGATCTGAGATCGATTCAATTTTGTATTGACGTTATCTAATAAAAAACAACTGTGATTCAAGAAAATGTTTCATATAAACAAAAAACAATGCACACCAGCAATCGCAAACTGAACTTGATTGTCTTAACACCATTCAGCTTCCCCACTTGTAGAGCTTATAGCGCTTCCCCACACCCTCTAGCTGACAGAGTGGGTTATGTTTTAATGCCCACCAGCAAAAATTTCTTACAAAAGGCCTGCGATAGTTATTAAATTGAATGGAATGACGGTTAGTTAGTATGCGTTTTTTTAGTGTTTGGTTATACTCATACTAAATGACGCTTATACCTCCCCCCCCCACGCGGCCCTTCCAAACAAACTAAAAATAAGACTCATGCCACATAGGGGCACCGATGGGGCGCGCCAGGTGGCGCCCCAGGGCCCCCCCCCCCCCCCCAATCGCAACAAAATTTGTTCAGGGTCCAGAAAGCAAAGGGGGCCCGCATAGTGAATTTGTCGGGGCGCCCTGACTGCTACTTGAGTTTACCGACAGGTTTCTGCTAACAATGTGATATTGACCGGCAAATATCATTACGAGGGTTTAACCACCGCTCTTACTCAGCGAATGAAAAATTAGTGTCATTGGAAATTTCAAGAGTGATGGATATTAATGCTCCGTCAGGTTTCCGCTAATGTTACACATTGTAAAGAGTAGGGGAAATTGGTATAGGCAAAAATGCTCGGAGGGGTTCCTATTGTGTTGACGGGGACGGCATAAATTATTAATGACGAGATCGTAACAACGTTAAGTGGCGCCGTCACGGAAGGCCTCAATTTAGCATTGCTTCCACGCTTACTGCCTCACATCCATTGGACGACTAGAATATATCACGAAAAATCACTACTGGATGGTGTTACGTTAGGAGTTTATGGCGTACACGAAAATTTTGAACAGAAAGTCGCGAGGTAGCGCTTCCTCCCCCGCGGCCTCCTCGCTGGGACTGTTGTCCTTAGAGAGAGAGCTCCCTTCAACTCGATGCAGTTGCAGGAGGAAGCGCAACATGCACGATCTCACAGCCGCTGACTCCAAAATGTAAGTGTTTCAGACGAATAAACCGAGTTGTTCCACCAGAAAGATGCTCGGACTGAGTTACATCCACGGTTCGAGTACCTGTTCGGGCACCACAATGTCGGGTTTCACCGCCCGAACTGGGGTTTCTGGCCACGGATGTAATTCAGTCCAAGCATCTTACTGGTGAAACAAATTGGCTTTTTCGTCTGAAACAGTGACGTTTCGGAGTCAGTGGCTGGTAGATCGCGCACGTTGTGCGTCCTCCTGCAACTGCTTCGTGGGAAGGGGGCTCGCTCTCTAAGGACAACAATCCCAACATTGAGGCCGCTCGGGAGGAAGCGTCACCTCGCAACTTACGTTATTCTGAACTGTGGTGAGTGTCTGCAGGAAGAGAATTTAGACCGCTAATATAATTAAACGGTTGCCACAATTGGTACTAAATAAAGTACCACACGAGAAATTAACAAAGATATTTTGCCTAGACTTCAGACTGATATCCTCGGTCTGTTAGTCTCCCGGAGGCCACGAAATAACTGACAAACAAAAAATCCGGGACTGATGGCCTCGAACATTAGACCCTCAGTTGGTCCCACAATGGTAACAGAACATGTTCAAGTGCCTTCGAAAGGGCAGCCATGTTCCTGTCATCACAGTATTTTCTTACGAAATTAGCACTATTTTCCACAAGTTATTTAGTTATTTAGTTATTTAAACTACACTAAATAACAGCCAAAACTACAGTGTAGTCGCTCTAAAACTTTTCACTTTACCGAATTCAGTTTAAAGTTCACATCGACCATTTTCCTCCCACTGAAACGAACACTGGCAGCCAGGAACAGACAACATTCATTCGCACACAAAGGGTGAAAAAAAAAATCGAACGCTAATAAAGTTGAACATCGTCGCTTTGAAGGCAAAGGCTTAGAATGGTGGATGTTCGAAGGCGAGCTTGAAGGGCTTTGCTCACGACAATAAAGTGGGAGGCCGCGGGTTCGGTATCTCGGTCTACCGCCCCCACGTTCTTTGATGGTTATTTAACACCCCTGGTCGGACGCTCGGAGAGGGGGCGTGAGGGGTGAGGGGGTGAGGATAATAGGTGAGGCGGGGGCGGGGTCATGATCGCGCCTGGTCGACCTCACTTCCTTTTGCGGGGGTTGATGGACGGCTAGAGACGTGGCAAACTAATTGGTGAGAGAAAAGCTGGCGTTTTTTCGACGTAGTTTCCTTCGTGTGATTTAGGATTGCGATGCCGTGAAATGACCTACGCGGTTCTAAAGTGTGTCCCCGTGTGGTTAGAGATCTTGTCTGGGATTGAGGCGGACGGTTTTTCGACTGTCAAATACGCGTTTTGCTGAGTCGAACTGAAGATAAGGGGAGTCGTGATTGGGTTTAAACCCAGGATTGGATTTTTGCCGGCAAAAAAACAGCTTTTTGCTTGGACACTGGCAAAAACATGGATTTTACCGTTTTTTCCCCCAGTTATTACCGGCTAAAACTGGCAAAAACCAGCACGCTGCTTCACACGCTTATTTTGACAGTAAAAAATGTTCCTCTCACAATATCTAATGCAAATTTTTGACAGCCAGTTGCATAAATTTGCGTAGATACTCTGAGAAGAAAATCTTTTACTGTGAAAATAAAGGTATGAAAGGTAAATTGGAAGTGAATATGAATTTTCAAAATAAACCATATGAAATTTTCAAGGGGAGCTTTTATAATTTGCCAATATTTGAGTATTGTAGGTCACACTTTTTTTTATTTGGTTTCAGGTCGATTTTTACCATATTTAAGTCGATTTTTGCCATATTTAAATCAATTTTTGCTATATTTGTCAAAGTGGCAAAAACTTGCCAACCTTGTTTAAAACAAGCAAATGGCAAACTTTGACCCATACTTGTTTGTTGCAATCTGAGATATAAGCGTCGTATTGTTCTAAGCTGAGAATAATGCATTAAACGATTTAATGCACACTTTAGGCAGAAAGACGTTCTCGAACCTTGCCCCTGGGTCGATTCCAGACTTCTAACAAAAACGTGCTTAAATAACTTACACTGGCCTATTGTTGCATATCCTATCCATGCTACAACCGTTACTTATCAACCGACTTCAACATATATCAACCCTTTTCTAGAAACGGTAACAATAGTGTTTCCCAACAGTGGCACTGTCAGATTCTAACTGCTGTCCAGATT
>JAHWFP010115880.1:0-24200 GCA_023313725.1 Lithobius niger | reverse complement strand
TGGAGGAACCTACTGGGCTGGAAGAAGTCAGTCAAACCCCAAAACATCGGGTCGCCCTACAGAAGCCGATCACTCTACGGATAGAGACCTGACCCACTGACAGATGCGGCGAAGCTCCTAGGACCCCACCAGGGGATCCACTCCATCAAAGCAAACAAATCTATGACGCAACACCCACCGGTGGCATTCTAAAAGAAAATGCAGCAGCGACACCCCCCCCCACATGTGTGCCCGAAATTAAATGTGTCCAGGGGGCAATCTCGACACCAGACCCGCGTCCCTGCGATGAAGACCGTCTAGGAGCTTTGGACACTTAGACGGATTGATGGCGTTCAGCTGAACCCAGTGGTGCCCGAAGAGCAGTCATTGCCCCATTCCTCCCTGAAGATCCTCTCAAACATAGGCTCAAGAACCCACGGATGAGAGTAAAGAGGACCAGACCACCACCCTTATCAGACCTACGCGTGGCAAGGCTGTCAGGCAACGCGTTTCCAAATACACCCAAGTGCCCCTTCACCCACCGTATGGAAACCGAAGTCCCCGTTGATGGAAAGCAAAAAGCTTCCAACCAATATCCAATGCAATCGGATGCGACCAATGCAATGACTGAAAACACCGTCTGACAAACCAGATGCTGGCCTGTGGGTCCGTTGGGGTACAGAGGTCTGGCAGCTGGAGATATGTCCCGATGTCCAGCGCAATCGAGATAGTAACAAGTTCACTGTTAAAAGCTGATGGAAGGGTACCAAGAGAGCAGCAAGCTGGGGCGGCAGATTCCCACTCCCCCTATACCCAATCACCTCAAAGGAGGCATCAATGAACCCATAAACACAGGTCGGTACCAAATGCACCGGAACTACAGGGTCCATCACCGTGGCATCGTCAGGGCCGCCCGAGGCAGCAACAAGTCAACAACGAGATAGCAACTCGTTCACTGATAAAGCCCCAGTTGCCTCAATAAAGACATCATTGAACAACAGCATGCAGGTTGATACCAAACGCACCGGAACCACAGGGTCCATCACCGTGGGCAATGACAGCACCACCCCACACCCAAGGGGCCGGCGTATGAACGAACATCGGGACAGGAAGCCCGCCGACCCCTGACAAAGGAGAGTGCCCCCCCCCCCCCCATCCTCAGTGCCACAAGCAGATCACGGGCACTCTGGGCCAACAACATCTAGTTTAGCACGATGCTAGCCAGGGGTCCTGGTGCCTGGCAACAGCATGGTGACAGATCGTGGCCAGCAACTCCTACGCTCTGAACCAAATGGGAACTCGCCCATTTCCATGAACAGGGCACAAATGGGCGTAGAGGGCAAACACCCCGAAAATAACCAAAACCCAACTTTCAATGCAAATTGGATACCCCCAAGGGCCTACCACGAGCTGACTAAGGCCAGCATGTGAAAGTCAGCGCATAAGCTCAGGTATATCCTGTAAAAATTAAGCAGAGAGCAACGCTAGGCAATAGACTTATTGCTGAAAAAGGACCTCAGCACATTCAGCCGCACTGAGATGTTCCCTTTGACCGAAGCTGCATCATAGGTCAACCGCAGCTCTGGGCCGAGCCAGTACCCCAAATACTGAACCTTAAAGGATAACCTGACCAGGGTGCTGTCAACTCATCAACTCGTCAAAAATTCTTAACTCCGTCTTGGCACAAGACAACTGCAATTCCCGAGCTGCTAAGACCCTGAACCCACAGCCAATCGCAGCTTCAAGTGCCGCCATGTCTGACGGCTGGTTCTTCCAAGCAAGCCAGACCGCTACTTCCTCTGCATACGCAACAACATTAACAAACTGCCCCAACTTGACCAGCACAGAGTTAATAGAAACTGCTAAAAGCACCGGGCAGAGGCAACTATTTATGTACCTGATCCCAGACCAGGCATTTCCCATCCGGGTGGCAAAGCTGCGCCAACCCAGTAGAGCTAACACACCAGTCTTCACCTTTGCAGTGATGCCTATGTTCCCTAGCACCTGACAGACCCATGCCACGTCTACCATGTCATAGGCTACCCTGATTTCCAAAATCACAGCCACCAAAAAGCAGTCATTCACCCAAGCTTCACGGATACCGGATACCAGGAATAACATCGCGTACTGGGCACTGCGATGTTTACGGAAAACCAAACTCCACGCTGAACATCTTACCGGAACCTTCCACCTGCCAGACCAGCCTCTTGACAAGCACCCTTTCATAGACCTTCTGCACACATGACACAAGGACAATATGTCGATCACTTGTCACTGCTGAATACACCTTTCCTCTACCAAGCACGGGAGACAATACAGAGAACATTCAGGCATCTGGACAGGTGCACCATCGAATTGACTGGAAAAAGTCAAGCAACGCTCCACGCCCATCCACGTCCAGACATCTGTGGCCATCGTTGGAGACCCCATCGTTACAGGATGAACTGCCCAGCCGACAAGAGTCCAACACCGCAAAGAGTTTCAACAAGTTGAATGGGAATCCGACCTCTGCAGCCTGAAAGAGTCACCCTCCCCCACAGTCCAGAGGGGGGAGGGAAGGCGCTTCGGGGATTGAAACACCCTCGCAAAGTTGGAGTCAAAAGCCTCAACCATGCCAAGACACGGGAGAACCTCCAGCGCCTAACCAAAGACTCAGGCCACATTGGAACGAGCATCCTGTGATCGGACAAAGGCCCAAACCCGTGAAAGATGTAGCCCACGCGAGACCTGGTCACACAGCCTGGTCCCAAACCGCCGTAAATATTCAGAAAAGAAAGTTAGACACTCGGGTAAACACCACGCTTCGGACTTAACGTTAACGTGAAACGCCATTTAGCGCCCAAGTGGTGAAACGTGTAATTATCGCTCAAGGACAAGGAGGGCCGCTTTCTGCCTGGGAGGTCCCGGTTCGATCCTGGCCTCGTCCACCTCCTGGCATTTTCGGGAAGAGAAGGGCCCTGTGGTGCATCGTGCTTATGTCGATTATGGCATGTCAAAGATCCAGGGGTTTTCCTATTGGATTTCTCCGGCTAAATTGTCCCTCTCGCCGTATACTCATTAATAATCCTCATCTTCATCTGGTGGTGACGACGGGCTATGGGGCCGCCATTAGGTGACGGAGGGCGATCTGCACCCTGTTTCAAAAGGGAGAGCCACTAGCAGCATCATCATCATCACAACTTGAAACAGTGGATGCTGAAGTGGAGCGAGGATCGCTGCTACCATCTCAGTTGGCCCTGTTTGAGACAAAAGCAATCTTCCGTCGATATTATATCTAACTCTATGCCGTCGATTCGATTTTTCATGCGGGAATTTCGGCTTTAATCAGCGTCGTTGGAAAAACCGAAAAGAACGCAGCAAGTGGCAATCCCGATCCCGCAAATAGCGATCCTATTAATGCAGTTGCTGACTTCGTATTAGTCGGTGCTGGTTGTTGTTTGACATTTACATTTACGGCAAGTCTGAATTAACTTTACCATGCCCAAGGCTGTACGCACAGGAGAGAAGCGATACACATGTGATGAATGCAACTTAGCCTATGTAAGGAAATCTGAATTAACAATGCACATGCGTGTACACTTTGGAGAGAAGCCGTTTAAATGTAGCGATTGTGTGATGGCTTTTAGAAACAATTCTGCTTTAATAATGCACAGTCGTGTACACACTAGAGAGAAGCCCTTTAAGTGTGGCGAATGCGACGTGGCTTTTTCGCAAAGATCTGGCTTATCATATCACCTTCTTACACATAGTGGCGCCAAACCTTTTCAGTGTGACGAGTGTCTTGCAGCTTTTAGGCAAAAGTCGGGACTACAGTCTCACAAACTTCTTCACAGTGGAGAGAAACCGTATACTTGTACTGAGTGTGGCATGTCTTTCCGGCAGTCATCCACGTTGACATCGCACATGCGTCGACACAGTGGACAGAAGCCATTTAAGTGTGACGAGTGTAGCAAAGCTTTTGTGAAGAAATCCGATTTGACAAAGCACAAGCGTGTACATACCGGTGAGAGACCGTTTAAATGTGATGAGTGTGGCCAGACTTTCAGGCAGAAGGATTACTTGAAAACGCACTCTGTAACCGTACATGGTGGGGAGAAGCCTTTTCCGTGCGATTTGTGCGGTCTTCGTTTTGGGCAGCAGTCTAATCTGAGATCGCACATGTTTGTACACAGTAAGGAGAGACCACATAAGTGTAGCGAATGCAGCAAGACTTTCCGATGGAAAAATGATATGAAAAAACACATGCTTACGCACACTGATACCCCAGAAGAAGAATTTTGTGCTACTGTCTAAGACGCCAATTACGTAAGAAAATCCAACTTCAAAGTGCTCTACGTATAGGTTTGGTTTTTTTCTCTCGTCGAACTAAAAAAAAAAAAAAATGGACGAAGCGGTGGAAATTTGCACGAAAATTGTCTGCAGCAGCCTTCCGCTCGCTGTCCAGCGTTGTACTGATTCTTCTACGGGGATTAAGACAGTCCCTATAGGAATGGGTAGAATGATTTTCGGGAACTAGTTCCCATTGGTAAATTTTTTTGGTCTAAAAATCAGTAACACCTCTGCGTAACTTCCAGAAGCAATCAGACTTTCTTGAAGGTAGTGATGCTGATATGAAAGTAAGTGAAATTACTGCATCAGCGATCCCGTGAATAAACATCGTAAACGGCAGCCGCAAATGAACATTTGCACAAAACAAACTTCACATCACTTGAACATAACTTCTCTCTAAACCTACTTGAATAGACTGCCACGCAATCAAATTCTTAATGGCGTGAATTTTGGCATCATCGTCACATGCACACACCAAGGATGAGGCATGAGCGAGGGGAACGAGACAGCGAGAGACAGAGAAAAATGTCAACAAAGAATTTGACCTTTCTACTTTGAGTGAAAAGTAAACAAACGCCGCTCGAACTCATACACACACGCGCGCGCAAGCCACTAATAGAAAAAAATTGAGAGGTGTGCGCCAGCGCCATATAAAAAAAATTGGAAGCTTTGAAGGACACTGTCGATCCTATGAGTTGGCAGTGGATTCTTGGAAAAGAGTTTCAATGGGTGGTGGGTTGAGAAGTAAACAAATTGCAACTTCTAATTAAGGAGTCAGGATTTTTGATCTTTCTGTGTACGAGCTTACAGCCCCGAGTCGCGATTTCAAGTTTATTCCTGTACTAGCTTCAGTGGACTTCGACACGATAGGTTATCTGGCGGCTGATGTGCTGCCAGATCAGACTCCTTGAAGGATACACCTTCGACACAGTGACGACGCTGAAATTGCAACAGAAGATTCTCGAAAAACCACCTCGGCGAAATCTATGTGACACGTGGAGAGATTGAAGCCCTTCGGAGTCTGCGCAATAGTAGACTACACACCTCACTATATTAAAGGCCGATAAGGCTAATCTCACCGTGGTATGTAGCAGCACGATGCAGAGGGTGTTTGACAAAATTTCTAATTCTAGGATATTGAAACGGAGCCGAACGTGGGCAATAGACCTTTGAACGAGTTTGTATTTGGCCTTGAAAGGCTTGAGCGAGAAGGAACTTTAACGACGTAGGAATTTGAAGAGCTCAAACTTTCTCTACTTTCCAGATAATGGCGCCTAAAGATGATAGACCACTCCGCATCAACACTTCTGCCAAAGGGGGAAGTTATGTCCAAGTCACGAGTAGGATGAAACACTGACGAGTTATAATCTATAATATATAAACATTTTGTTGCAGGAGCAACGAGAAGGAAAGATCGGTGTGATCACTGTCAACACTACTGTCAACTGTCAACACAACTAGAGAAAGCGAAGCTTTCAGGTTCCGAGACCACTGGAAACTGTTGGCAACAATTCCCTATTCCTTAGGGCCGACTGACCCCATGTTCAACTCCTGTTCACATGGATCCCTTCACTGCTACAGTCCTCAAGGTTCTCACTCGAGCATTTGCTACTACCACCAAGATCTGCGCCAGCTACGGCTCCAGGCACCTGACACCTTCGACGCTCACTGCTGCGACCCTCCTACTCACTAGGGCTTCTGCGTGCTGCCAACAAGGAGCTGCATCTTTGCCTTGGCTTCTGGGTATGAGCTCAATGCTGGAGCATCCATGGAAACCACAGGAAAAATGACAACTAGTGAGAATGAGATTATGGTGTCATTTGACATTGTAAAACTATTCCCCAGTCTGCGCCAACAATTCATGCTACATATGCTGGAAAAATCTGCAAGAAAGTTTACCATCGAAGAGTGTGAATTTGCACGGGGCTGTGCTATGTGTGGAAGTGGTCCGAATCGACACAAAGTAGTTAAAAACATCCGTTCTCTAGGAAAAAGAGATGGAAAGTGAATTGAAAGCAGTCCACAATACACCCGAGGGAATATTTTGTGACCCATGTGGCGAGTGATAGAACGTGTATATTGGTGAAACACAAAAGGGTGTTGTTGAGAGTGAAGCGACACATGACGGATACCCAAAACAAAGTGGTAACCAATAGCTTAGCATCTCACAACATGGACACCTCTCACAAGACTGCATGGGACAAAACTTCAACCCTGCTAGTATCTAATTCAAAAAAATGAAAAACACTTCAGGGGGTTATCTGAATCTCTTGCAATCCAACACGAATTAAGGACAGGGCACCCCATAACGAACCTCCATGAGCCAGCTATTCATGCAATAAAATACTGTGTCAACAGATGATTTAGTGAAGAACTCACTTTACATTGCAACCACAGCATCGACAGGACAGTGGGCCTACTGATTACAGGGGGCCACGGGAGTGCCAAGTTTGAATCGCTCCGCGCTTAAAACGTTCCTTCTATGGTGGAAGTGTGTACAAGTGTATAGACAGTAGTTCACACATTTTTGCTGCCTGACTCATGCCTATCAAAAATGTGCGATACTGAAGAGTATTGACTTTTTGAGTTTAACCGTCGTTTGTTTATGTTAGAGAAAAATGTTTTTTGTATTGAAAAGTGCTTCACGTTAAGGCGTAAGAAAAAGGGTATCACTACAAGCAGAATGCATCACAACTCGCACGTAACCTATATCTTTTTCACATCATCATACAAATTGTTAACTATACTGTACTGGTATTTTTTTAATGTTCTTGATTGGTCGTGGGACTTATTTTAGCTCTTGCTTGGTGCCCGGCTCTAAAAATTGTTCGTTCATGTGAAGGCGGCATTGTTATCAAAATCTCTCTGTTCCTTGGTGTTTAGGGGTATCTTTTTTGTGTATATGGAAAATCTTCAATAACCTGCCAACGTGGGAGAAACTTACACACTAGTAGTAACCACTGCGCGAAGCTGCGACGCTTTTGTTGGTTACTGCAAACGCTTTGGGGTGGTTACCAGTACACGTAGGGTTGGTTATGGGGTGGTTACCAGTAAGCCTTTGGTTGGTTACTGGGACACTTTGTGGTGGTTACTAGTACACTTTGGGGTGGTTACCACGATGTAAAGACAGATTTTCCTAGTGCTTATTGCATCAACAGAAGACTTTTTAACTATAGAAGGAACTGAAAGAACGGCAACAAAAGGGAGAGAAACACTTCGCCATGAAAAATAAAAAGTTTAAAAGCCTATGCCAAAAAAAATCAGCACAAAGTCGTAGTTCGTCATCTATGATTACTTTTTTTTATGTGAACATGATGTGTTCTCAGAAACTGGGAGGAACTACTCACTGAAACCGAATATAAACCTGACTTGAATGCATACTAAGACTGTACCGAACCAAACAAACCAAACTGAACGTGGCCGAAGTGAGGATGTTTGGTTCGTTGTTCGGCCTTTCAAAAGAAAATTTTAAACGGAACGTATTTCTACTTCTAACTGACCTATTTTTTTGTTTCAAAACACCATTTGAAGGTTTTCCCCCAGCATTCTGATGGTTAAGGTTGCACCGATATCGAACATGTTGTCAAAATTTGCCGATAGCGGTACCGATATCCAAAATTGTATCCCTAATTTTTGATAAAAGGTGTAGTTTTCTGCAAAAGTCCAAGAATTATTAAAATAAAAAAATTTTTAAATAATAACCCACAGTTAAAACATAGCTAGGAAGATAGTCAGTGATTTTCTGAGCAAAACGCCGCGAACCGCATGTCGTAATCTCGAACGGTTCCAGGGTTATCGATATTTCTACGAAAGTTGCCGAGACCGATACTGCAAATATCGGCTGCCGGCCGATCAAGTATTGGTATCGGTGCAGCTTTACTGATGGTTCAAACAACAAGTTCCTAGTTCTAACTGTTCAGAAGTTAAAAGAGCAAATGTAAAGGTAGAGGAGACTTCTTTATGCTCCAACCGAGTTTCCATATCTGTGCACTTGCAAGTTCATGTGAACTTAGCTTTATTTATTAAGAAACTTGTACTTTGATAAATATGTGAACCTTTGTGAACTGAGTTGTTTATATTTTATTTTAAAGGTTGTTGGTTTGGGTACACTTTTGTTTGGTTTGGAAGTGGTGTTGGTCTCATTTAAAGGGCAATTACATCCATTTTGACATGCATGTTTTCCTTTTGGATCACTTACACAATTACTAAACTCTAAGAATTGCGGTAGAAATACGTTACGTACGTCCGATACAACAATTTAATAAGTGCATCATCAAAACACGTAATGGGTAGCGCCATTGTTTTGCGCAGAACAACCGAAATTAATGCCGGCAGATGGAGCTGTTCTGTTTCGACTCAGCCGACGGAAGCCAGCTCTGTAGGGTGTGAGTAGCTCAAGCTTTTGACGGCCTTAGCTGGCAATACTGTTGTGCTGTTCGCTTATTACCATGGGAAAAAGGGAGGGGGTCAAACACAGACTTGTCTTCGAATCTACTCGAGCCAAATAATTTCATTTGAGAATGAAGGATTTATTTTCATTCAGGTACTTCCTTGCAACAAATGCATTCGGCTTGTGTCCGGATGCAGCTCCAACACGTTCACGAATTTGGGCAGCCAATATCTATAGGTATGGCCCTCTTGCGAACTAGAAACAAAAATCCTCATTTTCAATTGAAGTTATTTGGCTTGAGTAGATTCGAAGACAAGTCGATGTTGCCCCCTCCCCCCTTTTTTTTTCTTAAAATAAGTAATAAGCGAATAGCACGACAGTAGTGGCCATCTAAGGCCGTCAGACGCCTGAATAACTCACAGCCAGCAGAGTTATCTCGGAGGGCTTATGTCGGCATTAATTTCGGTTATTCCGTGCGAAACAATGGCGGTACTCACTACGTGTTTAGTGATGTAGTAGTTAAATTGTTGTATCGGACGTACGTAACGTATTCCACCTGCAATTCTTGTGTTTAGTTTTTGTGTAAGTGATCCAAAAGTAAAACATGCATGTCAAAATGGATGTTTTGTTCAGATCTGCTAAAAAATTTGTGTTAGGTACAGCCGCGTACTGAAACTTGATGTAATGAAAATAAAGACGCACCTGAGATTACCATCCAGGGTTATGAGTTAACAAGAAGAACCAAGTGAAGAGGTGGTTAGTAATGCTGTACATCGCTCATTTGTTGATCGCACTTTTTTTGACCTCAATACTAATGTATGAAGAGCTGCTGGGTCCACATACATGCACATAAAAACACATCATTATTGATTGTGTTAACAGGAACCCCAACAATCTGAAATAAGATGTGGCCCTGGTTACTGCCATTCATAGACACTTGTTGACACTTTAAAATGTTATGCATGGCGACCTCAACTACCCAACGTAAACTGGAAGAGAACGGGCCAAAAATGATGACAAAATTATTGAAAAATCGCTCCATGCTGCTATTGAAGATGCATATAGATCTATCACAATTTGTGGAGCAAACACCAGACAAGGCAGTAATGGGAAAGAATCTCTCCCTTACATGAGTAACTGATGTCCCCGACCTTGTCACATACATCCCATATCATCAACCAGTGAGTCACAGTGATCACAAAATCATCACAACCATTGTCACCATTAAACAACCTGTCAATACTACACAAAGCATACTCACGAAAAGCTATCGAAAAGCCAACTGCAAAGGAATTACCGCAGCAACGTTTTAAGTTTTGAGGTAGGATGGAATGAACTGAAAACCCTTATATCTTGCAGTGAAAAAAACCTATGTACCTGTAAGCAATTATACCACATGAAAATATTAAGAATTCATTAGCAAGGAAAAGAAGAAAGCCAGGACTTAGTACACCAATAGTGCCACCGACAAATCGTATGACACATAAAACTGCAAGAAATAAATGCACTTGTGCAAGTGCTGCAAAGCAAAGCTATCACTGGCAGATCCTTCAGACAAGAAAAGACAACCCTAAAATACTTCATAAATACAAACAGTAAAAAGAACAATAACATCCTTAAAGACGCCTTGTCACTAAGGCTGTACCGAACCGAACATGGCCGAACAGAGGGGGTTCGGTTCGGTGTTCGGTCTTTAAAACGCAAAATACGAAACCGAACATATTTTCGCTTCTAATCGACGGATTTTGATGTTTGAATACACCATTTTGAAGGTTTTTTCTGTTGGTCCGAACCAAAAGTTCTTAGCTCTAACGGTCCAGAAGTTATAAGGGAAGATGTGAAAGTAGTGGAGATTTTTTTTATGTTTAAACAGAGTTTCAACATCTATGGACTTACAAGTCCATGTGAAAATACCTACATTTGTTAAGAAACTTATACTCTGATGAATCTTTGTGAACTGAGTTCTTTTACATTTTAGTTTACAATAGATTGGCTTGGTACATTATTTCTGTTCTGTTCGGTTCGGACATGTTCGGTGTTCGGCTTATTTAAGGTTTGTTCGGTTTGGTTTGGTTCGGCTGACAAATTCTTGTTTGGTACAGCCTTACTTGTCACAAACAGAAAATCGTACAAATTTATCGTGGCACCATCTAGCAGCGGTGATAGCGTTAACCTGTGCAGCTAGCTCCCAGGTGCATGAGGACGTACGAAATTTTGACACCATAATTCAAGGAGGCATTGTGTGTTAGTTTCTTTAAAAAAAATGGCATTGTAGTTTCCTTCACTTTATGCAAGCAAGTGCTAGATAGTACTAGATGGTGCTAGATTCTGCAGACTTTCATTCCGTGACAATCTGCCTTTAATGTATGAAACTCGGGACAGAAGTATTACTACAGATGCCCCCAGAAAAGATAACGCCTAAAAAATACCACATGAAACACACACCCCCAGAAAAAATAAGCCTTGAAAAAAATACCATCGGAAGAAATACCCAGGAAAAACCAAAAATATTAAATTGCATCAAATAACAAATATTACACAAACATTACAGAAAAAAATCATCCACTTGTGTGACATCATCAAAAAAGTAGAAGAAGTTGGAGTTTTGGAATGAGGAAGAATGGGAAAAAAGTTTTACCAAGAGATGGCTCTTACCTCGTAAATACTTTTGGGTAGCATATATAAACCTTTTGGATTGTGTTATAACTTACTCCAAATGTGATATAGCTGCACAATAATAACAGGAACTCCTGTCAATGTGAATAAACACTTAGTGTTTGCACGTCTATTTTTTAACTGTTTACTATTAGAAAGTTATTATCCTACATATTATCTTAGGGATTCACAGACACTAAGGCGACGAACACTTAGGCGACAAAGCCATTAATTTCAAAACTTTTGTACACTAAGCGACAAAAATTGGACACCTAAGTGACGAATTGGTTAGTAAATTAATTTTAAAAAATGGTTTATTTTGTGTGTATGGTTAAGGGATGATTAAAAGCTTTAGATTCTATTGAAAAAAACATATGGTTAATTTCAAATTATTTTGTCAATTGTAAACTTTTCAGGCAATCTCGGGTCTTTATCATTTGACCTTGGGTGTTGAGGAGATTAGTTGCTTAAAACAGTGGGTCTCAGTCTATGTTAATTTACATTAAACAAAATTATACAAACTGGATTTGGGGTATGTTTTCCGGGAAAATATTTTCCAAGGGGTGTATTTTCCTGGGATATTTTGATTGGCGCAGAGATGTTTTTCCTCGGGGTATTTTTACCTAGCTCCTCATCATCATGTTGAACATGCATGTATCGTAAGTGAATTCATTAAACATCATCTGGTTAGAGTATGGTGTGTGCCTTCAAAGGCATTATTAAAAATTAAACCACGGCTGTGACGTCACGCTAACTCAATGCGATGCTAAATTTCCGTTGGTTAAATCCCGTTAACCAACACCGGAAGTGTGCGTCATCGCAAAAAGTGTGAGTTATCAAGTTACCCCACACTTTTGATGATAACCCACACTTTTGACACTTCCGAATCACGCGACCAGGAACGCACACACTAACAACCAAATACAGCGTGCAAAAAAAAAAACGTAAAGCAATAAAAACGTGCAAAACCAATTAATTAAAAGGAATGATAAAAACCCCATCCCTGCAAAGTCTTATAATTATGTCAGGCCCGTAACTAATCTATTCGCTCCACGTTAACTCCCCCCCCCCCCGTCCCTTCACAAACTAAAATGCAATGACCTTCATTCATACCGATACCCTATTACCGTAGTTTTAAAACAATTCTCAAACTACAAACACTCAAAATGAATTACATACCTTCCTAGAATGTCATTCTATCCCTGCGGCCTCTTGTCGAAGTTCTATCCCTCCGAAAAGCTTCGAAAACACAAGCACGCTGGCTAGCGAGAAATATGGCGAAACGACGCTTCGTCTCCTTCCTACCCACTCCCCCCACAAACGGTCGCAAAGGACTCGTTGGTCTACCAACCACTCCACCCCCCGTAAAATAAAATGGAATGACTGCATTCATATCGAGTTATTTCCACAAAAAACAAACACGTTTTAATCAAATACGAGTTAGCTCGACGTTCCAACTGTGGTTTAAAACAGTTATTGGCAAGAATCTCGCGGTTAACGGTTTTTAACCAATGGGTGCCATTATTGGCACTGCTCTCGTATGCTGACGCCCTCGACCTTTGCATACTCGAGCAGTGCCAATAATCGCACCCGTTGGTTAAAAACAGTTAACCGCTCGCTTCTAACGAATAACTATTACTTAATCGTCAAGAGATCAAGTTGTCCGGTTTACGTTAATTACCAAAGCATTCAAAACTAACTCTGGTTTGTCGTGGAATGCCACAAAGTATAAGGTTAATGAATCTGGCTTAGACATTGGCTTCGGCACAATATAGACTCAAAATATGGACATTCTTTTTTAAGCGCTAACTAACAAACAAAACCACACAATTCCACCATAAACCATTTTTTGATATTCAGCAAAAACGTACCTTCAACAAACGGCAAGGAGTAACATTACAGTGACCACAGGTGGTCTTTATTTGCAACATGAATGTTAAGGTAACAATTGGCAAAAATATATTGTTTCAAGTTTCTGAGTAATTGTGGGGTTTAGTTTGGATTTATGTGGTTTTGTTACAAAAACCTCGTTTTTTCCTAACTAGGTTATCGCATCACTACATAGTATTATGGTTTTGGTCAAAACAAATGGAGAGGGGGAGGGGGGCGATTTTCATCCCCGGAACAGGAATTTATGAGGTTCTGTTTGGGACGACGCATTGGATTTGTGCGATTCTGCTCGAAATTCGTATTTTAGGATGCTCTTAGTTGATGGAATTTGAATGGATCTGAACGAAAAATGTGCACGCACTTACTACGTTACTATGGTGTCGCCCTCTACGTTTTGGAAAAGTGGATTTGTGTGGTTTTGTTTGTTAGCTCTTCATTTCAGCCTTGATGTTTATTTCTGCTCGTAGAAGGGACAATTTTTCCACCACTTGATGGGCACTTTCACCCATCCCGTGTTCCGGAATGCAAAGTATTTCGATTTCTGGAAATCAATAAAACTTTGGTCTATGCGCATTCAGATTCATTTTCAACTTCATGCTGCAGACTTGAGGTACGTTTCAAATCACATTGCAACAAACCCTCTAACCACAACCCCAGAAATTATTTGGAACAAAACAGTATCAACTGTGAAGAGTGATTTCTCAGTTTTACTGACTTCAATTAATTCGTTTACGTAAACTAAAAACGGAATAAGGCTGCTGAACAGCTTTTGACAGCACCCAGATGAGACTGGACCTTTCAAACGTAGCACTAGTTACAACCACAAACTGTTTTTTGTCCTGAAGGAAAGCATGATACCAATCAACAATTTGTTAGATGTGCCATAGTTTTAAGCTTCAAAACCAACAGGACGGGAGGAACCGAATTGAATGCTTTGCCATATGTAAGGTTACATGGTCAATGGTAGCTGCTTCATCAAGTCCAGTAGTAATGCTGTCTGTAATACCTATAAGCAACGGTTCACAATACGATCCAATTTGGAAGCCTGTAACCGGCTCTTTACATGAATACCAAGATGCAACAGGAAGCCAACACTTTCTCGTGCACCTTGCCATTACATGGCTGTAAGCGCGCATGTCCAATTTCCGCCTGAAACGAGAATTGGCCGAGCGTCAGCAGCAAGGCAAGACTCGGCCCCTATTGTTCAACCAGTTGGAACCGGATAACTACAATAAGGCTGGTCACGTGACGTAAATCCTGGCGGGAACTCTGCTCCAGCAGGTATAAAAGCTGGCAGGACTATGAGATCCCCAGTTGGTGTTGGTGAAACTCGAAAGGTTGCTCGTCTGAAACTATGCCAGACTTGACTAGGGCTGCAACCTGAGTCGGTGCCTAATATACATGATACTCTGTGTACAGAACCTCTAGCTGTGCGGTAAGGAATGAATTGGGCTTAAGATTACGCTTGATTTCAATCATCAACTCCCTTAGTAATTCTGTATTTTGGGGTGCTGCCGGGATTACCTAAATCTTCGGGATAGGAAATTCATGCTTTCCATACCTTCGGGATGGAAGAAACATGAAAATTCTTTGGTTGAAGATTTTGCAAATAATGTTTACTGGACCGCAGTGATCAAATAAGCGAAAATGTTTGGCTGTAAATAATTTTGGAGGTCAAAACCTCTTGAAGTTTTCAACCAAACTTGGAGTCAGTCAGTGGAGCACAGCCAGTGACCGCGTGCTAGGGTAAACTACAGTAGCCAGAAATTTTTGTGCAAGCCAAAGCCTTTGGATGTTGGAAATAAAAATGCAACCCACTTTCTTTTCCGTAAGGAATTTAAAGTAAAACAGTTATATTTAGTCGTGGGACAGCTACCCATTTGATAGTGAAAGACAAAATTGGGGATGCTTTGAGATCCAGCCAGTGACCGCGTTCTTGATCAACCTCAAAACGTCAGTTTTCGAGTAATTGATTAATTACAATTAATGACGCGAAGACAACCCCATTTCTTTTACGCAAGTAATTAACGTTAAACGGCTAGGCACTTTGTACACTCCACTGTGCACCTGCAAAATACTGAGTAATGGGAATTTATAAACCCATTACACAGACATTTGTAAGAGTGGAAAAGTGAAGGAGCGCACTTTGAAGCTACGCGTTGAAGGTGCCATTGAACATAAGTGAGCAAATCTGAGTTCTCATTATTTTGAAAGTATTGCCATTAGTAGACTTAAAGGACAAATACACCCATTTTGACATGCATGCTTTGCTTTTGGACCATTTACACAATAACTAAACACAAAAACTGCGGTAAGAATACGTTACGTACGTCCGATACAACAATTTAATTATTGCATCACAAAACACGAGACGGAGACCGCCATTGTTTTGCTGGAACGCGCAGAAATTAATGCCGACTGATGTCACTCTTCGATTTCGACTCGCAGCCGATTGAGATACCTCTATTGGCTGTGAGATCTCGAGCGTCTGACGGCCTTAGCTGACCGGCAGTTGTAGTGGCCAGCTTAAGGCCGTCGGACGCTTGAGCTCTCACAGCCAATAGAGCTATCTCAATCGGCTGCAAGTCGAAATCGAAGAGTGACATATGTCGGCATTAATTTCTGCGCGTTCTAGCAAAATAATGGCAGTCTCCATCTCGTGTTTTGGTGATGCAATAATTAAATTGTTATATCGGACGTATGTAACGTATTCTTACCGTAGTTCTTGTGTTTAGTTATTGCGTATGTGATCCAAAAGTACAGCATGCATGTCAAAATGGATGTAATTATCCTTTAAGAATACGAAATTTGCGAAATTGCAGCATATTTTGGGTTGAAGTAGAGTTACTTTGCAAACCCGACGGCAACAAACTGAAAAGACACGTCGTCAAAAAAAAAAGCCGGAACACAATAAGTTTTTTTCCATCAGCAGAAATTACGTGTTTCGTGGCTTGTATTCGAGCGAAAAATCCCTTCTCAGATGAAAATAATAAGTCTAAAATGCGGAATATTTCTAGCGATGGAGAATTCACGGAAAAAGGCGAGGACTGCACCCCTAGTCGAAGACTTGGGAGAGGAGTTGGATGGCTCTTGGAATGAAGACCAGAACATTTTTGAGCCGGAATTTTCGGACCTGGAAAGAAGTTCTTCCCCACCCGTACCTGCACGCTCAGGTATAGACAATAGGAGTGAAAATGACGAGTTTCATGTAGATTTTCGCAATTGGGCTGAAAATTGTCCAGTACCTGTCAACTTTCGGGACACATTTTTTAGACAGTTGGAAAGCTGTCTAATTACGAACCGAAATGGAGTGAATAGCATCTCGCAACCTAGAACTGTCTCTCAACAGAACGAGAACGTAAGGAGGCCATCCGTCACTCCACACCTTCCACTTCCAACAGACGACAAAATCGTGCTGTTGAAGCTGGCAAAAATGCACGGAATACTCATAGATGTGACTCACAGGGAGCGATCTTGAAAAATTATATATGTTTTATCAGTAGGGTGATGAACGGAAAATAGACGAAGTGACTGAAGACAAGTAGTCGAGTGTGTAGCCTTACATTATTCTTCGGATGTTTGGGCATGAAAAGTTGTGAAATTTGGACTCTGGGCGTGTATAATCGTCGTGTGAGTCACGAAGTATTCTATCTCCATTTTTCACAAAAATTGAGATAACAGTTCTAAACTATTCTTTCTCCTAAAAACTACCTTTTTTACAATGAATAGAGTGACCTTGAGGATCTGCAAACTAGGAATGGGTCAGTAAAGTTCTATTCTAATTCCCATCTTCATGTATCATTGAGCGTAGAATTATTCTAACTCCACCAACCAATTACAAGTGCTTGTTTCACGTCACGTGACTGCAGCCAGCATGGCCTCCGTGAATGCAGCAGAATCGTCACCATCGAGGAAAATGAGGATAAAATGGACGATTATACCCCAGAAATAACCTATTATTCAAGTGAATATGCAGAATATGAACCTGGTAAGAAAATATTTCTAGACTGTAAAGTTTAAAACAGCACAGATTTCATCTCACCGCTAAAATAAGTCCGAGAAATAGCACGTGCTGTTATAAACGTCATGAAAACGCGCCAATTTTGTTGTATCTAACAATCAGTTTATTGTTTTCATTTGTCGTTTTTAAGCAATATCGGAATTGAAGGGATTACACGAGGGTTCCCATACTTGTAACCCTCGTGTAAGGCCGTCACAATATTTTAACGACTCAGTACTAAGTTAGTTGATTATAACTAGAGGAAGCCCGTGCTACGCACGGCTGGTCTTCAATGCACCATTTGTGATACTGGTACGGTTTGGTTGCTCATGTCTATGTCCATGTTTCACCGAATTGAGTTTCTTCTTCGTGGCTTTGGTGGCAAGCCAATTTTTGCGCACACTGACTAACAAACGCTGATTTTCGTTCAGTGAGCTCACCCAATCAGTGCATCCAGTGGCTCAAATCACAGAATTCACCATTTTTAAAATGTGTGCGCTTAACTGACTTCACATGCAGGGGTCCGTATAGGAAGGGTAAGGCGAGTAAGGCACCCACCATGGGCGCCGTACTGAATTGCTGCCAACCGTGTAACCGTGGAAGTGGGTGGTAATGCACAAATACTTTTTTTTCACTGATGGCTTTGCACACAAGTTCACAGCTCTGTCAGAAGAGATGCTTGGCTTCGTAATTTCTGGATGTTTTCTTAACTGATTATTCGTTTTTTTTTAATGATCAGATAACCGAAAATCGAAATTAAAGGAAAAAAAGAAACCGTCCGTAATTTGTAAAAGTGCAGTGCATAGGTGTTGTTAACTTCCTTGCATGGTACTATGTAGCCGTGGAAGTGGGTGCTGGGTGGTGATGGCGTATATATTTTATAACGGATGGCATGGCACACAAGTAATAGAACTAGATTATATTATATTATAGTTAGTATTTTATTATGTAAGCCTCAATACAACAACGGTGAATTTTTTTCTTAAAATGGAGAGCCTGGAGAAGGTTCGCCTAGAGGCGAGGGCGTCTCTCAGTTGGTTCGCCTGGTTGGGGGGGGGGGGGGGCCTCTTACTTGGTTAGCCTTGGGTGCCAATGAGGTTAGCTACGGACCTGTTCGCATGACACAATATTTCGCTGGGAAGTAAAGAAATAAGTTTTCGTAGAACAAAGTTGAAGTCTTTAGCATGGTGGCTTTGGTATTTTTCTTTGTGGGAGAGGAAGAAAGTAAATCGGCAGCATAACAATGCCTCACTGTTTTCTTTTTTATTACAGAGGTCTTATTGTTGCCGACTACTTTGCAAGAGAAGGGCCTTAGGGCTTCGGGCAGATGACCAGGAGTGGTTAACGCTCGTTAAACCCTTTGAAACCCTTTGCAAGATAAACAATGATAAGCCTGGCGCTCTGCAGTAATTGTTACAATCCACTTTGAAACAATTCCGCTCAGTTCTGAAAGCCCACATCTACGAAATAAATAAGACATTGCATCGATAAATAAATAGGCCAGGCCTCGAAATTAACGATGCAGCTTAGTTTGACTTAAAACTGTATGCTTTTAGCTGAAACAGGATGCTTTCATTTTACCCATCAACGCTCAACGGTTTAGACGATAGTTTTAAATACATAGCACGTGCACAGAGAATGAAAGGGATTAAAGTGATTGTTGTGACCTTTTATTTTCTTTATTGCCGTTTCTTTTCTATCCAGAATTATCATGTAGATAAATAAACCCTGTGGTTAAGTAGGCCTAACGATGTTGTTTTAATTACAACATACTCACAGTCATTACCATAGTTTAAATATTCCATATGAAATTAAAAGAAATACTCATAATTAGTTACTGCAATGGCACTAAAAATTACTAATTATTGGTGGTAGAATTATGATAATTTGGTTAATAAACAGTTTATTAGTAACTGTGGGAACTACGTCTTGTAATACGACAGTACTAATAGAATAAAAATGGAGTAAGAATATTTTCATTCTAACTTTAACAAATTTAGAAAAGTGGATTTATTCTAACCCCAAACTGAAAAAGCCCCCCCACCCTCAACTAAAAATGCCAACGAAATAATGTATGCACCATAATAAAGTGCATAAAATTAGGAATATTTAAAGCCAATTGTAAGTTTGTATCTGCATAAAAATTACGTCATATTGCAGATCAAAACTTCAAACGCATTTATCTCAAAACAGACTAGATGTGAGTTAGAATACTTTGTGACTCACACGACGTAATGGTTGGATACATTTGTGGTTTCATGTGGACTAAACCAGTAATTCAATACTGCAGTGTCTGAAAGCTTACAGGAAAGTTTATTTGTGCTCCGTTGTTGTTTTGACTTCGGATCATTTAAACCTTAAGCATCAGACGAGTTCGTTTTTGTTTCCTAATCGTGCTACTTTGGCATACCATGCAGTTTAGATTAGCTTGTTTTAACGTTTGGAATCTTTATCAACTCCGGTTTGCACTAACCAATACGGAAACAAACCCTTTAATCGTCAGTCTAAGTCTTGCATCTGGCGTTTGCCGATTGGTATTGTTGCATCAAGGAGCGGTCCTTATGTAAACGTCAGCATGAACTCCCATGTTAAACGTCAAACTTTGAACTCCTGTATTTCCGCTCAGAATTGATATAGACCAACGAAATTCGGTATTTGGGGTCGTGTCGTAACTATTTCACCACATTCAAATTTTAATGAAATCAATCGAAACGTTCGGTGTCCACAGTATGGCCATTTCCTGTTGTTGTTGTTGTTGGGACTCTTTGCCGACACCTGGAGATCGAACCACTGAATAGATTTTCAAGTTCTATAGCTTAAAGGCACATAAATCCCTCCGTTCTGGCCGCTTTACTCTGCGTCACTTACGCTAAAATATAGTTCAAACGACCGCAGCGCGCATTGCTCTACGACACTAGACATACTCATTTCGGGGCCGCTGCAACGTGACACATCGTACGACCAATTCGCAAACTTGAGCGAAGGATTAATTATCCTAACTCCAGGGCCGCGGCTTGCCAGCGATGTGGCGGGAGTTACATACCGCTCGGACCGAGCCGTTTAAAACAAGCCTAATATCATTCACGCGCCACTACTGACATCTGCATCGTACCCTTAGACCAGCAAATGAAAAGTAAATCAGTTTATATAAAACTATTTCCGGTAATGTACCGAGTGAAACTGTTAAAACATACCGGAGGGAGTTATGTGCCTTTAAAACGTAGGTATGGATAAGGCCTAGGGCCTTTCGCAGGCTATTTTAATGTAACTACAATATTCTTGAGACGGAAGCCAAATGGGCTAGAACATTTGCTCTCATCTAGAGATGGAACCAATAAACCGATTTTCAATATTTATAGCTTAAAATGTAGGTATTAACACCAACCAGCACCTTTTGAACACGATTTTAATTTGACTGCAGTATTTTCATCGGCAGAGTATTTATAACAGCAGAGCACTGGGCAGAAATCATTAAGTGGAGTAACACATTTTTGCAAATCGAGCTAAAATTCTGAAATTTGGTACAAGCCTCTACCCCATCCCAAAGCTTTAGCAACAAATTCTTGCAGATCAAGCTAAACACATGAAATTTGGTACACAAGCCTTTCTTAGTAGTACAAATCCAGCCAGCCATGGACCCCCATGAAATACCCGCAAAAGCCCCCTGTGCCCTTCCTTGTTCCCTCCCGAATGCTTGACCAACAAATTATTGCACGTCGAGCTAAAGGCTTGAATTATGGCACACAAGTTGTTCTTAGCAGTACACATCGAACCAGCCATGGAACCCCCATTTCCCCCCAATCTGCGCATTTACAAGTTTCAAGGTCGGCTGGGGTGGTAGCTGCGTTCCTCGACCAACGAAATTCGAGCTTGAAATTCGCAGCGAGGAACGTAGCTGCTGTCTCGGTTGGCGTTGGGTACACGAAACAATATCAAGTTAATGATTGTGTCGTCACAAACCGGAATGATTCTCGTATTTTAACATCACAATTTATAATTGTCTAGGCTATGCCTTATTATTTTGCTTCGGCGATCTATTGTAATAATTAATTTTAAATTTTACCGCATTAATCTTTTAGATTTTTGATCTCATGATAATTATTACAAATTGGTGCATGCACACACAGAGATGAAACGTCATGAATATTGCAAGCGCGCAAAGCATCGTCAGTAAATAAAGTTAACAATTATTCAACAGAAAATCTCCTAGACGTCACATTTTAAAACGGATTTTTAGCAAGGGATTGACTAATGGTAAGGAAATCAGACCTTTGGGGCCGTACTTGATGTGGTGGATCGAGAAGAATGGCGCTGGGAGTTATATCCCTTTAAAAAATGCTTAAGCGTATAAAATACGGATGTAAGCCTTAAAAAAACTTGAAGCACTAAAGGAACAGATATGAGAAAAGGACATGTAAGTCATCAGCATTAACTAATACGTGTAAAAGAAGTCCTAACAAAAGTTGTTTAACTTTGAGTTTGAACTACGCCCATTTAAAGGTGATAAGGTGACGGCATAGCGATGAAAGCGTATGGTGTTTTTTGAATTCAAAGTGCTGTTACGAGCTCTCTAATAGCCCGAAATGGACATGCTTACATTGCTTAGGATATTCTGAAAGATAGAAATTATTTTTTTCCGACAATCCTAATCGAAATTTTTGATATTTGGAAGGAACCATCCTATGCCCATTTAAAGGCAATAAGGTAACGCCACAGCGACGAAAGCATAAGGTGAGTTTCAAAATCAATTTGTGAGCTCTCTAATAGCCCGAAATGGACATGCTTACGATATTCTGAAATATAGGAAATCTATTATTTCCGTGACTCATAACCAAAACTGTTTAACTTAGCTAGGGACCGACCTGCGCCCATTTAAAGGTAACGAGGTAACAGCATTCATGAAAAAGTGAACAATTCTTCGGCTCTGCCGCCTGACTAATGTGACAAATCGGAACAAATAGAAGTTCGAAAACATGGACACCAAGTCCAACAAATCTTGTATACTATATTTAAGTGGAAAATAAGCGCGCAAAGGATCATATACTGCGGGATGCAGTAACTATAGTTAATTATTATCCAACAGAAAACCTCCTATAGACGCCACATTTTAAAACGGATTTTACCAAGGAATTCACTAACGGTAAGGAAATAGACCTTTTGGGGCCAAATTCGATGTGGAGGATGGAGAAAAATGGCGCTGGGAGGAATGTCCTTTTAAGTCCCTTGGAATCATGTAGTATTTAGGCTTATGTTCTATCTCAATCGGCCTTACTTATAGCTACGAAACAATTTTCGTGGTAGGTGGGGGAACGGGGGGTCAGTATTTTTGGCTTCGGTTATGTTTTAGCTGTAAATTTCGACAAAAATCCAATGATGATTCTAAATCTATGTACAGGTAGGCGACAACGAGTTTGTCCATACAACAATGAAAGGCACTAACAATGAAGCTCGCAGTTCGTGGACAGAACAGTAGGGCATTGTTGCCAGTCTTTGTACGCAGTAGCCTATACGCAGGTTAACATGGATAATTAAAAACAATGCTAAGGCTCAATTTATTTCGTAGTCTTTTAGTTGTTACAAAAAGAATATGCCGAGTTACGTTGATTAAAATCAGAATAATAATGCAATCAAAATAAACATGAAGGTTATCCATCCTTGCCTAAATTTGAGGTCGGCAGATTAAATTCAGCCAACCAAATTCACGTATAAAACAAAGTTTACTCTTCGTGCCTATTTATTGCTAACAAATTAAAATCCGCCACATCACTAACAATAACAACACTTAAAAGAAATAAAAGTCATTTATAGTCTTAGATTGTTTAACAAGACCTCCTGTAGCTCTTTACGTTATTTTACAAACTAAGAACTAAGAGAAACGAAACTGCAGTAAAAAGATAAAAAACTATCGTAGCATCCTAGGGCTACAGACCCATCCAGACGAAAAAGGAAAAAAAACATGGCGTGTTATCTTGTTCGATTCCTGGCTACATAATATCACGTTTTTTTTTTTTAATTTAGATTGCCGCGTAGTGAATGGCTTTCACTGCAGTCCTAGAAGGTTGTTTGTTTGTGTAGAACTTATGGAGATCTGTTTAGAGGCGATTTAGTTTTTCTAACATTCTGTACAACAATGCTGCAAACACGCTAAAAGCACGGCCCTGACTACTGTAATGAAATTCATTGTTAAAATCGCCATTGTTGAGTAGACAAACTCGTTGTCGCTTACTGTACAATACTGCATTTAAATGCTAACACGCGACGAGCTGCAAATAAGCGCTGTTAACTCGTACCCTAAACCATTGTTAAAAGAAGCGTGAGATCATACATTATAAGGTGAATTACCAAGTAAACGAAGGAAAAATGGTGTTAAATTCCCATGAAAATTGCAACCAAGCGTAGGTAAGCCGATATTTATTGGAGGCATTTATTGTAAGCATCTAAAGTGTGATAAAACTTTTCTAACGCAGTGGGATTTATTGATGCGTTAGGAACCCACCGAACTGTTAAATAAGGTAGATAAAGGAAGCCGTTTCAAAGTACATCAAGATCTGACTGAACACAAACTAGCGCATATGGGACACAAAATGTTGCCAAAGGTATTCATTGCGTAGAAACTCATAAAATCAAAGGCTTAAAAGCAAATAATTTAGTCGAGGGACCTCAAAAGTGAAGGGTCGTCTCACATCCATGTTAAACAGGAACTCGATACCGTTGACTAGCAGTGGGCTTTGACGTCATACGACTTGTTCAACTGTATGAAAGAGGCTAATACCGTACACAATATTGCCAGATCGTTAGTGAAAACTGAAATGTGACAATCCACGTATCAACATCGTGACAAGCTGATGGAGGTGTCTGGTTTAACATCACAGGTTTAACATGCACAGTGAGAAAGAAGCAAACATCAGTGTTCAATGTGTCCAGCTCTTTGATCATATGTCGGGTTTAACATCACAC
>JAHWFP010115879.1:0-20582 GCA_023313725.1 Lithobius niger | reverse complement strand
GCTTTGCAACTCCACCTCTTATGGACTGGATACAGTACCACTTTGACGGGACAAGTCAATTGCATATGCTTTGCAACTCTATACATGCACAAACGGACTACGCTCAAATTGAACTAGAACTGTGGATTCCATTACTCCTTGCAAAAGATTCCATTATAACCTTTCAGGAGACCTGTGTTAATCGATTCATCATAACCCCCCCCCCAAACTGGGCTTTCAACAAAACCTTATGACAACGCCACAACTTCTCAACGTTTACTGCTCCGACTACAACGGTACGACGTTACCGTACTTTAGCTTTTATGTTTAGACTAGACAACGAAATCAGTGTTAGCTGCTTTATCAAGGTACCACAGCAAGACCAGTGTGATGGAAACTAACGATACATAACACAATAACCTTTTATTTGGTTTTGTTTTGTTGTGCAATGTGAGGATGCACTCTGCCACGAGCCATGACAGGCCAACCGAGCACATCCTCACTGGGCGATCGCAGCGACCTCACGCAACGAGGTCAAGCGCGCGCGTAATATACACACACTTGTCAACCTAGCGAGACAAGAGGAACAAGTGCACGATGGGTTAAGTGTACGATGACGGAAGTAAATATGTTAGAAATCCCCCAACTGTCAGTTTGTGTTAGTCCTGAGAAGCACTCTCACTGCAAGCCAGTAACACGAAAATTGAACAAGTGACACAGCCACTAAAGCTGACCAGACACTTAAAAAAAAACTCACCTGCATAACGAACGGAAGGACAACAAATCCACATAGCCACACTTTGACGGTCAGTTCAAATTCCCTATGGACGGAGGAATACAATTAGAGGAGACAGGTTAGTGATTCCATAGTCAATGCATGACGAAATGCTGCAAATCATACATGAAACATATCAAGGACTCAAGGACTCAAGCACACAAGTCACTCGATTGGCCACGGTTGTCAGTGGTAATTGACCAAATTGTATCAATCCAGCAATAGCAACAGAGGAAAAACTAGAAATATCCATTAATTTCTTGACAGGCTGCAGCATAGCCATTTCACAAACTGGTATTAAATTTTGCAAAGCTGTGAATATTGACAACATAGGCACCAGAGGCGTAACTTCAGAATAGAGGCTCGGAGGTGGGATTGCCGTGGAGAGGGCACCCATCATAAAAAAAGAAATGTAGATATTGTCACAGAAGGTGATAACCCGGTGGAGGAACCCTTTCATTAAAAAAAAAAAGGAATGCAGTTCTACCACAAAAGGCAAGAGCACAGTGGATGCCACCCCTTTCATAAAAAAAAATATAATTTTTGCCAGACAAGGTGGGAACCCAGTAGAGGCACCTTCATCGAAGAAAGAAACACGCAGTTTTTGCCACGCAAGAGGAGAGCCCAGTGAAGGTCCTTCATTTAAAAAATGCAGTTTTTGCCACATAAGGGAAGAGCCCAGTGGCACCCCCCGCCCCTCACAAACCAAAAAAAAAATTACGATTTCGTCACAGAAGACACAACTTTCACTGAACTGTACAGCAATATCTTATTTTCTGATATTTTAAGGTTTAAAAAAAATTTTAGTTGGGGCAAGTGAGGTGGGCCCGGAGGCGGGTGCCTCCTCTGCCTCATTGTAGTTACGCCACTGATAGGCACTGATAGGCATTATTATTCTAAATGCATTGAAGCATTTAAACATTCCTCAAGGATGGCTCATTCAGTTATAGAGGTGATCCAGTCTTTGAGAAGCCCCAGGTTCTACTAACCAACCACGGACTGCTATTTGACTCCGAGTTTCAAACATGTTTGAGAGTGAAGCATTACTTGGCAACCGAGCAGTAAAAGATACGATCGAACGGAGAAAGAGTAATATAAACTTCAAACACCAATTCGGTATAACTCTACAAGATGGAAAGGAATTGCAACTACTGCATCAGGCAAATGAAGTAACTAAACTTTTATGTAGATTGACACTGGGAAAACTGTTTTTGAACAGAGAAATATGAACACGCTTATCATTTTTGCAAGCAGTCCTCAGACAAGGTGTAACAATGACTACAACCTTGCAGCAATGCAGGGTTGAAGGACAAGTTTATGCTAATCAGCACACCATACAATTCCCACCACTGGTCCCGGATCAATAAGTTTGGGTAAAGCTTTCGCCCAATGACAAGCAATAAGCACCAGCAACAGTAGAACCAGCACCTTGGTCATACCAAGTGAGGTGCTCGAATGGGGCAATCTACCAGAGTAAATGCCTTAATTGAAAGCCAAGATTACACTAATGCAGAACATGCACCCAAGCAACTCGTTCAGAACAAGGCAACAGGAATTGACCAAAGGAATCCAGATGACCTGTATCCTAAAAGACGGGTGAGAACAAGGGTTATTCAATATGCAACCTCCAGTATTAAAGAAAGAGAAATTTGAAGGAAAACAAAAGGCCCAACATGGACAGAGTCAAAAGCAATTGCTCAAAAGAAGAGTTCACTAGTTGGCTTTATATACGTGATTAATTTAGAAGTAGAGCAGTGTTTAGTAACACATGTTAACATTTAGAAAGGATGATGGGATTTACAATCAAATTGAAAACGGGAGAGCTAATGTGTGCACTTGGCAACCTCTAGTCTATGTCAGAGACAATTTGGGTCATGACTCTGGTAACTGGGGTATAAACCCTGGAGTGTAGAGGTGGAAATAAAGAAATGTGAACGCACTACACCTCCATTACACTACTATAAAAACCCACACATAGCTACCCTTGGTTACCTTCGAAGCCCTCCTTCAGAGCATGAAGTGACAATGTGCAGACGGACAATGGATACCCATAACATAATTTTTTTTAAGTCCAAGTAACTGTTACGTACCGCATCTTTTCTCTTGGCAAACCCAATCTGCATGGTACGTGACGGTAGCACGGCGAGTTTGGTATCCTACGCCTGTACTGATCATGCCTAGAGATAGGCGCTTAGTTTAAACTGAAGTAGTAAACCATGTTCACACCTTGTAAAAATACCAACCTGATGCTGCACAGTGATGTTCAGATTTCAGCAAAGTACATTTTACTGCAAACCTGTTACAAAGTAAGTCATATACACAAGGTAACATTAGCTCGCGCTTTATTGAATTGTACAAGATTCAATTCAAACAATATTCCAACACATTCCACCATCCAGGCTGTAAATATCTACTACGTATAAAATATAAAAGCAATTACATACTAACTAGAATGAAATATAAATAATTTAACTTAAGAAAATATCGATACTTTGCAATCTGATGGGATTCAAAGGGGCTTGTCGTCCGTTGCTCGCGCGTCTTATGGATAACAGTCTATATACATAATGAAAGGGGTGAACCCAGACAGAAGTCTTATCATAGAACAATTGAGCATTATTAAATTATATTATAATCAATGGAACTCGCGCTACACATCTTTATTGATAACTTGTCTGACGTTCAAAGTCATTTTTACTCGTACGTTGTTCAGAGCGACTTGATAAGCGTTTTAAAATAGAGTTAAAAGCTGCGGCCGTTACCAGAAGTTGACCGTGATAGCAAAAACCGGGGCTCTCAACAGTACTGGCCGGATCTTGGTTGAAAAATAACATTACAAGACTGGGTTGGCAATCTGGCCGCCGAAGGCCATTACCAGAAGTTGACTGTGATAGCAAAAACCGGGGCTCTCAACAGTACTGGCCGAATCTTGGTTGAAAAATAACATTACAATCTGGGTTGGCAATCTGGCTGCTGCATTTTGCCAACCGAGAGCGACTCCCTCCGTACTAATTGCCAAAGAGAGTGCCACTTTTTTTTTTGCAAACGCAGAGAAATAGCTTAACTGTGGCTGAGTGATGTTTTTGAAAACTATTTAAAAAATATTTTTATAGATAATAAAAATTTGCCACCAAAATCTACGTAAAAATTTAAGTTATTATTTCGAAAACCGCCACTTGCTGCCAATAGATGTCGCGTCTCTCCGTGCAAAAATGCTACCTCAAAGAACAGACCTCGACGAAATCAAGATTAGTTGACGAAATGAACCAGACGTGGAGGCCATATTGTCTACCCCCCCAATAGCCTATCGTTGTAGAGCGGGCCAGTTAGTTTACTAGCCATGGCAAAAACTAAACAGTGTTTCAGATCGATCTGGGCAACTTTGTGGTGCAAAATGACTTAGAACGTGAGACGTGTTAACAATAAAGACGTTCAGCACGAGTTCAAGTGATTATAATCTTACATTAAACCAAAGTCTCATAGCAGAAACGGAGACAACAACGACCTCCGAAACGGCCACCCCTACAATGAAAGCCAATTCTTTGTCCAAAAGTTGAAACTGGTACGTTGCTGCCTCGACTAACAATTTACTCTGCGCAGTCATCTCAGAGGCAAGTCTTAAAGCAACATTCAGCCTGCCTTATAACAGCCAAGCGCAGTCATGTGCCAAGTGCAGCCGTTGCGAGATTCGGCGTAGTAATACTACAACATCACTTCCGCCCTCGTCTTCTCGAGATCACGTGAACGACGTCTGGCCTAGCAGACGAATTTTGCGTCACGTGACAGCAATGACACAACTACTGTGTTGTCACAACCGGAAACAATAAAACGTTATGGTTATTGCAGGCGTGCAAAGGATCATATACGTGCGGAATGCAGTAAATAAAGTTATCAATATTCAACACTTTGATGAAACTTTGATAAAACTTTGGGGCCATACTTGATGTGGAGGATCGAGAAAAATAGCTAATGTCCTTTTAAATGACGTCATGCACGAAACCAAAGCGATAAACTGGGAGTGGGGAGGGGGCCTGAACGGGGAATGCCCATGTGTGGGGAAGTGGGTCTGTTAGCCCTGCTATTTGCATTCTAATGATAAAACTGCAGAGATTAGGAGGGGGGTGGGGGACAGCGCATCTGTTACCATTAAGATTTAACTAAACCTAAAAGGTACGTTTTTTGGGGGGTTGTTTGGGATGGAGAGCGATTCAATATTTACAAAATCTTGCAAAAGGAGGAGTGATATAACCTAGAGAGATTAAGATGGGAGGGCATTGCGTCTGTTACCATTAAGCCTTATCTGAACCTAAAATGTACGTTTCTTTTGGGTGGTTTCGTATGGAGACTGATTCAACTTTTACAAAATCTCGCAAAAGGAGGAGGGGGATGTTGAGGAATAGGGCGGGGAGATGATGAGAAGAAAGGAGGAGAGGAGAGGGAAGGGAGAGGATGGGAGGATTACAGGGGAAAAAATTGCCTGTCGCCGTCAACATTCATGTCACACCGACCAAAAACTGGGAAACAACCACAGACCAAACATAAACCTAGGCGAAGCCGGGCTCAATTACTAGTAGTGATTAAAAAAAAAGCCAGATTGTTCTATAATATGACTTCGGGCTGGTTTCATCCCCTTCCATTATTTAGCACTCTGTTTCCATGTAAAGTGCAAGCAACGGACAACAAGCCCCTGTGACGGGATCTAAGTGATACTGCATTGCTGTACTAAAAACACACACATGCAAAAACGAAAAAAAAAATAACAACAATGAGAGAATAGTACAGGCTTATCAGGTTTAAAAAGGCAGTTTTTGTAAATAGGTAATATTCTCAGTTTACATCTTAATCAATTAAAAAACACACTACCACAACAGGAGAACACAGTAGTTCTTTAATTTTTTGGTGAAATTTCAGTAAAAATTCTCAATTCTCAATTTCGCAACAAGTCGCACCATGTATGATTTGACCGATGACAGACATAAAATTCGTTTGTTGAATATTACTTTACATAAATATTTAACAAAAAGTTTTGACATAAATAAATGTAAGAAAACAAGTTACGCTATGGAGTTGATTTTATAATTTTTACGATGATATTTTGTCCTGGAACTGGTTTCAAAGAAAGAGGATGAACGCTACATGTTTACGTTAAAGTTAAACACCATTTACGGCCAGGGGCTAACCATTATGTTGAGAAACAATTTACCCGTAGTTATCATCATAATTGTTTTAAATGTACACAAAAGCGTTGCGTTTTTTTTAATAACCTGCTGATGTGGGAGGAAAAATTTTAATTTTGAAAGTGAGCAAATCAATAAAAACGTGTGGGGGCAAGTCGACAATGGGCAATGCGGTTGACATGGGGCAATGTTTATGGCGGCAGGCTTTGCCCATAAACCAAATATAATTGTTTGGTTTATGGGCAGTATTGGAAATTTAAGCTCCACGCAATTCCAAGTTAATTTTAGTTTAAAAAGACTAACAGAACCTACATAATCGGCTTGATAAATGATATGTTCCTAATATGCTTTTATGTTTTCAGTTTTTTCTCCAATAACTTCTCAGTGGTTCGATCTAGAGTTTTGACATTCACACCATTGAAAAGCTTGTTTAGACCTGGTTAAAAACAATAATGGAGCATCAAAATCTAATTTTAAAATGTCACATCGCTTACTTTGAAAATTTGAGTCCATGTTTACATTTTTTTATGCTTAGATTTCAAAGTAAAGGATATTTACCGTTCCAATATCAGGACGTTCGTTCGTCCGCTTTCGTTCCAACGAAGTAAGCGGTGATGTGGTAGCCTGATGAAGACAGTCATTCTGAGCCCCACCAACTTCAGAAAAACCTGACTGTCGAAAATTTACAAGGATATTGGAACGGTAAATATCATTTACTTTGAAATCTAAGCTTAACCCATAACCGCCTAGATACGAACGTACGCCTTCAACGTATAACAGCGAAAAACTAAGTCCCAGCGCGAGCTTTGTGAAGGGTTCCCGGGGACCCCGAGCAAAGCGGGCCGTCACAGCCCAGTGGCCAGCGTCGTCGGATCCAAACCCAGAGAATGCCGGCTCGAATCCGAGAACCGACTTAAGTACCACATAGTACTTTAAAAAAAAGGGCCTGAAAGTCTTTTCAGGCAGTTATGGGTTATAAAAACGTAAACATGGACCATCAAAATCTGTAAAAGTTTTGCAAAAGTACGAGTTTTGGCGGTGGGACTACCAATCTGGATATCAGACACGGTGGATTTAGCCTGTATGTCCACATGTATAGTCCGCGTTTTGTTTATAGAAAGACAATTTTGTAGACCTCGACGGAGTACCCTCTTCGCCTTCTCAGTTTACGACTAGGCAAAATGCTGCCTACTAGATAGATTGAACTATAACGTTGTGTTTATATGAGAAGCAGCATGAAAGAGAGCCTGGAGGCCTCGACGTAGTGTACATGATAATATTATCGCATGTTCCATCTCTCCTTCTGGGTAGCTACCCCGTGCATTTTAAAATTATGCTTTATACATATTAACAAGCTCAAAACCGATCTAGCTTTAGCAAGCTAAAAAGCAGAAACGACTGCTTGTACGGGGCTCCTGTTTTACTAAATGTTAAACATGCACATTTATGTATATTAATGGCATTTAGGGATCTGAAGCCGGAGCTTTAGGATTTGGCAAAATTTTTCACGTCTGGATGATTTTTCAATAACTGCGCTAATTTTTGGCTGATTTCGATTTTCCAATATGCCATTCGAAGCGCTTTTTCACCAGCTTTCCAATGGAGCTAATTTCAAATTCAGAAGTTTAATATAAGGGTAAAATAATGAACAAGCTCTTGAAAAAATGTGTACTCTATTCTCTAAACTTTACTTAACATTTAATGCCCCCTTTACTCAGCTAGAGAGAAAATTTAGTCTGTATAAAATGCAAAGGACTGAAACACTCAACAAAGGTTTTATTTTGGATTCGGTTAGGATACGGATATGATTTGCCAAATCTTGTAAATTATCTGGATCCGATCTGGATATGGTAGAAGTAGATTCGGATCCCTAATGGCATTTGATCATTTAAAATCAAGCTGCTCTCACCCATAGAAATCTTTAGACGGACTGTTTCGCCCTTGTTTGGACTCATCAGTAGAGAATACTCTGTTTACGAGAGGATAGGTATCTTGCTGGTGGTAAACCTCCATTCTACTGAACAAGCTGAAACAAGGTCAAACCAGTCAGTCTAGAGAGATCTATGGGTGAAAGCTGCTTGATTTTAAGTGATCAACTGCTATTAATAGGCCTAAATGTGTGTGTGTCTAACACTCAGTAGAATGGAGCCATACAAGAAGTATTTTCTGCTTTATAGCTTGCTGAAGCCAGCCCAATTTTGAGCTTGTCAGTTTACCACCGGCAAGGTGCCTACGCTCTCCTCCTTTACTGACGAGTCCAAACAAGGGCGAAAGTCTCTCTAGAGATCTGTATGGGTGAGAGCAGCTTGATTTTTAATATGTTTTAACCTAATAAATAAGTGTGAAAAACCTCACTCGTGATACGATTAGTCCGGGCGCGCGGCAACTTCACGTGAAGCAGCGTTGACCACCTTTGAAACTGGGAAGAAGGTAGCGTCTTCAAGCCAAGACCCATGCGGTAGAAATTGTGTGTCTCACTCAATTCACGTTCACACGCATGCCAGAATATTGACGCCTTTTAGGAATGCTCCGGTAAAATAGGATTTTTGACGATGTTCAGTTCCTCTCTCAGACGACCTTTTGGCAACGAACGGAATATGAAGCGGTAATTCCACGTACTACGAATGTGCAAGCATTTTATACGTTCAGTTTACACCGATGTGACCTTACAGACTACTTAGTTCTCTTATCCGCATATTATTTACATTCTTTAAAATGATTCAACTACAGTCTAATGCGTGAGGCAACAATTCTTGTGTTAAACTTTCTGGCAACGGATACACATCGTTTACGACGCCGCTCGGTTCAACAGCAACACCGGTGTGTACCACAGCGTGTTTTTTTAACCCGGACTTCCGTGCAAAGGCAGAACCGCATTCCTCGCACTTGTGTGGCTTAATCCCACCATGTAATAACTCATGGGTGTTCAATTCCCCCTTTCGACTGAAAGTTGCATGGCACCGTTGACACTTGTACGGTTTATCCCGACTGTGGATGCGACTGTGGTCTTTTAATCGCTCTCGGCTAATAAACCCCAGCGGACAATGCTCGCATTTAAACGGGCGTACCGTACTGTGTATAAGAAAATGTTTTCTTAAAACAGAGTTCCTGGAAAATGCAGCATCACACATATCGCATTTAAAGGGCTTTGCATCACTGTGGACAACTAGGTGACTAGTTAACTGCGCTTTACGGAAAAAAGTAGACGCACAAAGTTCGCATTTGAAAGGTTTATTCCCAGTGTGCTTCATCATGTGGTTCTTCAAGCCCCGTTTCCTTATAAATTCGGCACCGCAAACATCACATTTGTGGGGCTTTTCCCCAGTATGACCACGAATGTGGTCGACTAACATACGCTTCTCAGTGTACGTTGCGCCGCACATCTCACACTTGTACGGCCGTTCTCCGCTGTGTATGATGGCGTGCTTTTTAATGTCCGATTTTCTCGGAAATGCTGCACCGCACTCATCACACACGAACGGCTTTTCTCCCGAGTGTTTCAATTGGTGGTTTTTCAAATTGTCAATTCGCGGAAACGAAGCACCGCACACGTCACATTTATACGGCTTTTCTCCACTGTGGATACGACTGTGGAGTCTCAATTTAGCCTTGACTCTAAACGCCTTGCCACATATGTCGCACTTGTGACGCTTTTCGCTACTGTGGGTGAGCATGTGACGGGTTAACTTGAAACTCGCATTAAAAGTCGAACCGCATTCTTCACATTTGTACGCATTGTCTACGACGTACGGGCAAATCGCAGCATTTCCTGCCTGGGCATTCTCACTGACAGAAGTATCTGCCGGAATATTAAAAGCCTGAGAATTTCCAATTGCCCATAAACAGTTTCTACAGGTCGACTTCATTTCACCATTTATCATAACAACAAAGTTATCATTACCGTCTATTGCAATGGTACAAATCTGGCATATTTTTAGGGGAACAGCAGCTGGAGATTCCGTCTTCATAATTTCCTCCATTGTTAAACTAGATTTGGTATTATATTTTAAAATGTTCAGGAGCCATACCTATACTTTTCTACACAATGATAAGTTTTCAAGTTTTTCAGCGAATGTGGCCCTCATCAGAGATCGGGTCAGGCATTTCTTTCTTATTTTACATGACTATTTCGGGAACGGCAAAAAGCTCAGGTTGTTGTCGGACTTTCAGAACGGATGGGTCGCCCACGTCTAAGGTAAATGGTCCCAAACGAAAAAAAATGTGCAGACAGGCAGTACAGAGCAGCGTCAAGTGACGTCATATTAGCTACGCGCTAGCATCTGGAGGGCATAGTATAAATTAGTTTAGTTTAATACCGGGGGAACAGCAAAGCCAGACACTTGTAGCTGAAGAGAAAAAGTAAACAGGGCAGAAAGGAGGGGGGGTGGCCGGAGGATCACAGGTAGTGCATAGCTACAAGGGGCACTAGATTAAATGTAAGGGAAAAACAACGGCACTTCTAGTCAAGACAGTGCTTGGACAGTGCAAGACAACGCAGTGGCACAACGTTGTATTATTGTATATAACTCTATGCAGGAGCCAGTAACAGGGTTAGCTGCAAGGGTCACTGGTGGGGGAAAAAAAGGGCGTCTTACTGAAGACATGCTGTTACGAGTGGATTTCTTGGGCCTATACTGCACGATTTTTGTCGATTTGTTGGCAGTTGCTGATATTTACAACCTAGCAGCATAAGGGATTAAAGAAAACAACGTTTTTTTAAGCCTATGAAATCCGCTCTCAAACCACTGCCATCACTAGATGTGCCGTTGTTTAACCCTCCATTTTCATCTAGTGCCCCTTGCAGCTATCTCTCTTGTAGCCAATATTAAGTCACATGACGCTGCTCTACAGAGCACTGTCATTTGCCGCCATATTGGCACCAGATTAGCACCAGTATGGGTTTTGGAGGGCATAACTATAAGGTGCACTACATAAAAATGGAGGGAAAAACAACCGAAGAGCGGATTTCTTAGGCTTAAACTAACGTTGTTTTCTCCAACAAGAAAAATCGCGCGTTTTAGGTCTAAGAAATCACTGTTAACAGCATCGGTGTCAGTATGACGCCCTTCTGTTTCTCTCTGCAGTGTCCCTTGCAGCTAACCCATTAAGGCTCCAGCATAGAATTATATACCATAATACTACGTCGTGTCACTGCTCAATAGGGCAGTGACGTGACGTAGTATTATTGTATATAACTCTATGATATAGCCAGTAACTGGGTTAGCTGCAAGGGGCACTGGAGGGAAAAAAGAAGGGCGTCTTACTGAAGACAATGCTGTTACGAGTGGATTTCTTAGGCCTATACTGCACGATTTTTGTCGATTTGTTGGCAGTTGCTGATATTTACAACCTAGCAGCATAAAGGATTGGAGAAAACAACGTTTTTTAAGCCTATGAAAATCCGCTCTCAAAGCACTGCCTTCACTAGATGTGCCGTTGTTTAACCCTCCATTTTAATCTAGTGCCCCTTGCAGCTATCTCTCTTGTAGCCAATATTAAGTCACATGACGCTGCTCTACAGAGCAGTGACATTTGCCGCCATATTGGCACCAGTATGGGTTTTGGAGGGCATAACTATAAGGTGCACTACATAAAAATGGAGGGAAAAACAACGGAAGAGCGGATTTCTTAGGCTTAAAATAACGTTGTTTTCTCCAACAAGTGAAATCGCGCGTTTTAGGTCTAAGAAAACACTGTTAACAGCATCGGCTTCAGTATGACGCCTTTCTGTTTCTCTCTGCAGTGTCCCTTGCAGCTACCCCATTAAGGCTCCAGCATAGAATTATATACCATAATACTACGTCGTGTCACTGCTCTATAGGGCAGTGACGTGACGTAGTATTATTATATATAACTCTATGGTATAGCCAGTAACTGGGTTAGCTGCAAGGGGCACTGGAGGGAAAAAAGAAGGCCGTCTTACTGAAGCCAATTGCTATTAGACTGGATTTCTTAAGCCAATAACGCGCGATTTTTGTTGTTGGAGAAAACAACGTTATTTTAAGCCTAAGATATCCTTTCTTAAAGCACTGTCTTGACTAGAAGTGCCGTTTTTTCCCTTACATTTTAATCTAGTGCACCTTGTAGCTACTACCTCCAAATTGTATCGCGTAGCAATATGACGTCACTTGACGCTGCTCTATAGAGCAGTGACACAACGTACTATTATTGTATATAAATCTATGCTGGAGCCAGTAACGGGGATATCTGCAAGGGTCACTGAATGGGGAAAAGAAGGGCGTCTTTCTAAAGACCATTCTGTTAGGAGTAGCTTTCTTAGGCCTATAATGCGCGATTTTTGTCGATTTGTTGGCAGTTGCTGACATTTTTAAGCAAGTAGAATCTTTATTTTCCAATTACAACCTAGCAGCAAAAGGGATTGGAGAAAACACCATTTTTAAGCCTATGAAATCCGCTCTCAAAGCACTGCCTTGACTAGAAGTGGCATTGTTTAACCCTCCATTTTAATCTGGCTGTTGCAGACATAGGGCCTTAGGGCTTCGGGCAGATGACCAGGAGTGGTTAACGCTCGTTAAACCCTTTAACCCTTTAATCTAGTGCCCCTTGCAGCTATCCCTCTTGTAGTTTCATATTGGCTACGAGACACTATTTTGATGTATTAGCTACAAGGTGCACTAGATAAAAATGTAAAGGCAAAAAGGGCAATTCTAGTCAAGACAGTGCTTTGAGAGCTGATTTCTTAGGCTTAAAAGAACGTTGTTTTCTCCAACAACAAAAATCGCGCGTTATAAGCTTAAGAAATCCAGTCTAATAACATTGGCTTCAGTAAGACGATCTTCCTTTCTCCCTCCAGTGCTCCTTGCAGCTTACCCAGTTACTGGCTCCACCATAGAGTTATACACAATAATACTACGTCGTGTGACTGCCCTATAGAGCAGCGACATTTGCCGCCATATTGGCACCAGTATGGGTTTTGGAGGGCATTACCACAAGGTGCACTACATAAAAATGGAGGGAAAAACAAAGGAAGAGTGGATTTCTTAGGCTTAAAATAACGTTGTTTTCTCCAACAACAAAAATCGCGCGTTTTAGGTCTAAGAAATCACTCTTCACAGCATCGGCTTCAGTATGACGCCCTTCTGTTTCTCTCTGCAGTACCACTTGCAGCTAACCCATTAAGGCTCCAGCATAGAGTTATATACAATAATACTACGTCATGTTACTGCTCTATAGGCTTAAGAAATCCAGTCTAATAGCATTGGCTTCAGTAAGACGACCTTGATTTTTCCCTCCAGTGCCCCTTGCAGCTAACCCCGTTACTGGCTCCCACCATAGAGTTATATGCAATAATATTACGTTATGTCACTGCTCTATATGGTGCCCATTGAAGCTAGCGCCCTTTGGGGCTTTTTTTTTGTTCCTGGCAATACAATATTGTAAGCCAACTTTTTGGGATAAACCCGATTTTATTTAGGAAACCACAACATAATTTATTCAACATATACAACATAGGCCTATACATAGGAGAAACTTAAACTTAAACTTAAACAAAATACACAACCAAAGCCAAGCTTGTATGGTTGGATGAGCAGAGAAAGTTCCCTGCTTGGCAGAACGTATTTTGTCATAGGCTGCCTTCCAGCCACTAACAGATCTGGCTTCAACAACATTACAAGGAAACCGGTGCCAGTGGTCAATCACACGATATGAAAAGAAGTGTTTCCCGACATTGGTGTTCGCACGTGTGCATTACAACTTGAGGCGGTGTCCACGAGTGCCAACAGTGGGGGCCAAGATGAAGTACCCTTTAGCCTCAGTACGATTAATCCTGCTCAGAATTTTGTAGGTGTGAAGTAGGTCACCTCTAACGCGGCAGTCGTAAAGGCTCGTCAGGCCAAGCTCCCTGAGCCTAGCATCGTATGGAAGTACACGCAGTCGTGGGACAAGTTTGGTAACGCGCCTCTGAATGTGCTCAAGCAAGGAGCTGCTGGGCTTTGATAAACTGAAGGCTCCATACTTGGATGCAGTATTCAAGATGTGGCCTGATGTATGAAGTGTAGAGTGTTTTAAGGAAGGTGATGCTGAAAAAGGAAAAATGTTTCTTGATGCAGCCTAGCAACATATTCGCACACCGGCCAGCAATAGCACATTACCTGGTGACCTTAAGATTTGAGGTAAATGTCACACCAAGGGATTTGGCCTCAAGGACCTCAGGGAGCTGCTCTGTTCCAAGGAAATAGGTCGCATGGAGGTTGTTGGGACCAACGTGAAGCATTTCACACTTGCTAGCATTGAACTTCATGCCATTGTTCAGGGCCCAGTTACTGATCTGGTTAAGATCATCTTGGATGATGTCACAATAGTCAGCGTGAGGAGTTTTCTTGAACAGTTTGTCATCATCAACGAAGAAACTACATTGAAATTTAGCAAGGTCAGGTAGGTCATTGATAAAGAGTAGGAAAAATAGAGGGCCCAGAACTGTTTCCTGCGGAACACCACTGAGGACAGGGGCCCAGTCTGAGGCATGTCCCTCGTAAACCACTCGCTACTAGAGAGCCTAGCAAGCCCAAAGCTACAAAGCGTGGGCTAGCGCAGTATAATGGACGCATACGATATGTTGACTATACTGTCTCGCCAAGCCAAGCGGGGCCATCTCACGCGCTTCTGGTCAGCCTAGATTGGGGCTAGCTAGCGTGGACGATTCACTTCCTCCTGCCAATCAGAGCGAAGCTAAGCTGATGACGTTGAAGGCATTTGTTGTGATAAACAGTTGCAAATCTCTACACCTGATCAGTTTGTCACTGAAGTACAGGTACGCACTTGCATTGAGTAAACTAAATAAATCAACACACCGTTATATATTTAGTGATTAATCGAGGGCCGTGAAATGGTACGCTTACTATCTCCTAAAAGCAATAGGTTATGATGGTTATAACTGTTCTAAGGATTTTGAATTTATGGATGCAGGTAATAACTTAAGGCCACGGGTAACACTAAAAAGGCTTGATGCGTATAGCAAATCAGTGAAGACTGAAGCTTATTCGCATTGCTGCTTTTCGTAAAAACAACCACAACCAAATCAGTCAATCTACGGCCTAATGGTAGTTACGGAAGGAAACACAGGCCTGCTGGTATGGTGCATAAACTAACAAACTTTCACATGGCCAGCTAACAGTAATGGTACACAACAGACCCCTATGACAACACTTAATAGCTGATCCTAAACTGACAGTAACTGAATGTGTGGATTTGACGAGGGGGTAGAATTGCCAAGTTACAGGCATACCAAATTGAGAGAGATAGCAAGCTACATGAAGTCTCAGTGAACAAGCCTCCTAAATTCGCCCAATTTAGTGACTGGTCGCAAAAACTACAATGCCACAATGCAACTGGGTGCCAAAGACAGACACAAATATGTCAAAACCAAGTACTTGGGTAAAGGAGGGACCAACCAAGATAGTGCTCCCATGGATTTCCCAGCAGATCAGCTGAATCGACGCACCGGATGTATCATCATGTCTACAGAATAATTAACGATCCACAAAACTGTCCAACGTTTAGCTACATATGCTTCAACTATAACAAGTACAGTCATCATTCATGGATCATAAACATCGAAGGGTAGTGATGTTGAATGACAAATTCGATGAGGATGATGACAAGCCATGGTCTGTGGGAGATGAAACATATGAGCTCTTAACAATTCAAATTAGAACTATATCAAGGGTATCATGATCGTACCAATAAGAATCCAGATTGCTTAAACCAATAAAAGTACGGCAAGGTGTACCAAATTTTAAAATGGACACGGGTTTCTTTCCATTACCCTTATAGTTCAATTTAAGATAACTACCGAGAAAACAAATGTTAAATTGTTAACACTGCCAATAAAGGCATAGTTTAAGACAGTCTGTAAGGTTAGGTGCAAGAATTACACAATCCTATTTTTAGTAGTTGATATCCAAAACAACTGATTTTAGGCGTGTTACTGGGTTTCGTATGATGCTTGCATGAACTTTCAAGCTTAACACTTCACACAAAAGGGACCTTGGTCGGTGAGTCTCTAGAAGAGTTTGAGGGACCAAGTAAACTGCCGGGTATGTACTCGGTTAAAATCAGGTCTAGCGCTGCACCACATGTAGCCTCTCCAAAGAAGGTAGTACTTGTAGCGCTTGAGGATAAAGTATTACAGAGGTGCTGCCGTGAGTACTAGTTTTTTTCATATATTACCAGTGTCATATTCTTTAATAAAAATTTTTCTTTTCCAGTAACTATTGTAGTTTTTCTGTAAAAAGTGACTTCAAAGTGACTCCGCCCGTAAACCAATCAATTTTCTTTTGTGTGTTTTAACCACCCACATGCCTTCGTAATTCTGGGCCCAAAATTAGGGCGGATAATTTGATTGTATTTACTTCGTTTATGCATTTTGCCTTTTTTCACACCAATACTTGTATTTTTCAAAATTTTTCATATATTATTTTACCACTGATTAATTTTCATATTATTCACAGTTTTTCACACTGGTAGCTTCCCAGTATTAGCTGAAGTCAAATAAATGTTGGAGAATGACATCATTTTCAAGGTTAAAGAAACAACGGAATATGTGAACTAAGCGTCGATTTTCTCAAACCAGACGGGAGTATTACACTCTAGCAAGTTAAACGAAGCGGCATATGCGAGCGACGTCAAATGCTTAATACCGAAATCCAGTTTGATATGCTGGCTGACGCAAAAGTGATTACTATGCTGGATGGTCATAAAGCATTTCTACAACTTGAACTGGATGAAGACAGCTCTAAACTACATTTACCACACTGTACGGCGGTTTCATTTTAAAAGGATGCCGTGTGCCTGTGTGCCAAAAAATGCCCAAAGTTTTCCAACGAGCGGTGTAAAAAGTATTTTTGGAGGTTAAAACTGTGGATCCATCCGTAACTGATGTGCGTATTGCATAACAACAGTTATTCATGTCTACAGCAAACACTTGCACAAACTAGTAAAAGATACACTGTTGTATAGTTACCTCAGAGATAGTTGTGGATTGTTCGTGACCACGTCATGGGAGTTGTCTTCATTGGTGGGCACTAATGATCTTCCTGGGCCCCCTGGAAAAGTCCTGGCTAACCAGCATTGGTATATAAGTGTATTTACTTTTGAGTTACATTTGCCTGCTGCAAATACATACCTCAAGGTAGCTAGATTGCATGGACTACACATCCATCTCATACAAACTCAAACGAAAGAAGACAGCAATGCACATGCTTAATTTCTGACCTAGACAACAGCTTGTTGTTTCCAGCAAGCTTGGGCACAACTAGTAAAGGTTCGACCCCTGTACAAAATCCCTAACTCCTTGAAACATGCAAGTGTGGTTGCCACCACCTAATGATTAGTCTGTATCTTTTCTAAGACATACTTGCCTGTGTCCTCTGTCGTCATTCCCAAAAGCCTCACAAACTCAGATTTGTATCGCATGGCAGGATCTCAGTGAATAGGTCAGTTAGGTTCCTTTTGTGCTGATGTATTGCACTTGATCTGACATCATGGTCCGGTAGGTCGATGTGTCTTGACCGGGAGTTCTGTGTGGAATCTTTAGCGTTCTGAATGGCAACTTGATTATCAACAAACCGTCGTTGGTGATGCCACTCGTCCTCCCCATTCTCATGCATCAGCCTCCTGATCCACTCTACCTTCCTGGTGCATGCAGACAACAGGACATAGTCTAATTCCATGATAGATGATACGATGCACGTCTGCTTGACCAAACTACATGCGACCCATGAGTCACCAATGTGTAAGCAATAGTCTATTTTGGATTTCAGGTCCTCCTTGTCGGCAACCCAGTCCACATCAACAACTGCATCTAAACCTTTGTTACCTTTCTGGTGACCTATTCTGTTGACCCTTTAATTCAGAAACCCGAATACGTGATTTGTTTCCGCAAAATGCTGCTCTCCTGGTTGAGACGGACCTAGAGGCGATAGTCGGATGCGTCATAGATCCCGGCAATTCTCTATATTGATTCTGTTGCTTTGTAGCGCTCTGATTTGTTTTTGAGTATTGCTTCTTAGTGAGCTCGATGCTCATGTCCACTGGAGTGGCTACAGGAAAGCACTTCCATTACCAAACGTCTTAAGTAGCTCTCATATGTGGCTTTCTTGATGGAATTAACTCCTGCTGTGACTTCATTAAAATTTAAATGCAAGAAAAGTGTATCCTTCCTAGATTACGGTAGATGGAGGTTTTTTTCCCCATGAGATGGTTTGGAGTGTCTATTCCCAGGTCATCCTTGGATATCAGCAAATCGTAATCTACAAAAACGTAGATCATATCGCTAACTTTGTCTCGTGAAACGAAATGTAGGCATGGGTATACCCAACTTTGGCTAAACTGTTCCTCGACAAATTTTTTTTCATGGTCTGGTTATAGAAATGACCTGAGCGGCAAAGTCCATACAGCCTTTTTCCAAATTCTGCACACTAGCTTTTCCCCTCCGCTGTTAACTAAGTCACACAAATTTCGAGGTGATGGACAAGCTAATCTTTCAGTGCACCGACTGAGACCTGTATCGTAACAGTATTTAGGCTAGTTGTGGGAGTTTAGGCATCTGTAAAGTCAATGCCTTATCATTGAGAGAATCCTTGGTTGACTATTGTAGTGTCAATACAACCATCCACGGCAGGCTTCATCTTCAATATTCACTTGCGGCTGATGGCCTTTTTCCCGGGTGACAAACCCTCCAAACTCCTTTCTGAAAGAGCCGTTGATATTCACCCTCATCTGCCTTTTTCCCCCTCCAACGTTTGCGTCCCTTACTTGGCTTGCTTGAATGTCTTTGGTTCCCAAATATCAATTGCTAAAGCTACTTTTCAGACCGTCTGAATCGTTAAACAATCCTCACCACACTAAGGCAAAATTCTTCCACATGTATCTCAGAATTATGTGATATTCTTCTTCTGCATCACCTTCCAGTGCATACTTCTAAGTATGTCATTTGGGGGGATCCGTCTTTTCAATTGATTTCTCATTTTCTCAATATTGGTCAATATTGTCAATATTGGTTTTCTCTCATGCAGCCGGTGCCGACTTTTTATTAATTTTATTTGATTTACTTCTTTACGTTCATTGCTTGAAGCTTGAGCCCCACCTTGTTGATTTGTCCAAATGTTTGGAAGGGAATATAAATTATCCTTGCTATGTTTAACATCAGTAACTCATGTCCCATTCTTGTGTTTAACTGGACAACGGTTCCCAGGGAATGAAGTAAAGTCTCTGCTCTTCTGCAGCATACCCATCAATTGTTTGGATAGCACATTTTAGCAAATTCCACCAAATCTTCCCACTTCTGCATTTTTTGTTGGCTTGTTTTCAGCCCTCAGTGCATGTCTCCTATTCAACTTCACGTAGTCTAAAAAGTCGACTTTATCATTTGCCATCATCACCGATGTGCCAGGATTTAAAATCCATTCATTTCTTCCATTTGCCTCTTTTAAGTGGTGCTTGCATTGTCATGGTAGACATCAGAAACAACTATGCGTTTGTGTGTTGTTTCCTCGGCAGTAAACCACGTTCTGATGATGTGTTCGTATCACCACATTCTCTGGCAAAATGGCCCTTTTGGCCACAAGCAACACATTTACTTTTCGTTTCTCTTGTTTCTTGCTTTGCTTATCTCCTGCGTTTGTTGAATGCACCCATACTATGTAATATTTACTACCATGTTCTGCCTCTTCTTTACCCCAATTTTAGTGGTGTACGATTCCGGTTCTGAGTACGGTTCCTATTACGGATCCATGGTATTGGAATCGGTACCGGAACCGCTATGTTGATTGGCCAATACTGACTACCTTTCAAAAATCGGCGCAGACCACTAAATCACTTGATATTGTCATCTACTGTTACCTTTCCAGGAGTATGCGATAGTTGGAAAGAATGTCTTGGAGATCTTGGCACAGAAAATTAATTTCAGTAGCTTAAATCATTGAAAAACTGTGCTTGAAAAGGTTTTCGTGGGAAGCCAGCATCCTAGTAGCTCTGTAGTAGGTCAGTTTGAGTAGCCCTTGCTTCGATAACAATGGAATACAATGGGTTTTGACTACAGTCCACCGTCGTAGAGAATTGCCTCTACTCTAAACCATTCGCTCCGCACTAGCACCTCCTAACCTTTTTTGCATGGTCGTGCCTGCCCATGTAGTCAGGGGCGACAAGGTAATGAACAGGATTTAAGATAGTGTTCCCGAGTCATTTGTTCTTTCTGCAAACACTCAATGGCTACCATTCTAAAGTGTTCATCATACCGGAAACTCATGCGTCATAAGCAAATTCACCAAACACCATCCGGACACCGCGACGCTGCACCCCCTCAAGGACATCAATTAAAAGTTGAGAATAAGGGTCCCAGACTGCACTGCAGTAATCAACTTTCGATTTTACCAAAGTATTAAAAACTACCTTTTTCGTGTGCGGTGCAATACTGCGAAGTACACAATTTATAAATCTTACTTAGGCATTTGCAGCAGCACAAAGGTTCAAAATATGGTCATTCCATTTGAGCTTGTTGTTTAGTTGAACCCCCAAAATGGACAGTTTATCCACCACCAGAAGAGCACTACCACTCATACTGTACTGCGGAATCATCACATATTTTTTTCTGGAAACTGATAAAACCCTGGTCTTGCTTGCATTTAGTC
>JAHWFP010115878.1:0-10525 GCA_023313725.1 Lithobius niger | reverse complement strand
ACCGCAACTATAACGAACGTCACCGACTTTGTAACAATTTCCGTGACACCCCCTCCCCCCTCCTCCGGTGTTACAAACCAGAAAAAGTATGGCGTTCGTGTTGTACTGCAGTCGATATGTGCCATTTATGTCCCTGAACTCTTTCCCAACGATACTTCGTTACACGGGAGTAATGGTTTCAAGTCCTACACCAAAATCTATAAATCGTAAGCATGTTTAAGGAAAATAAAATATTTGAATGTCACCCGTTTACAGGACTACACAATTATTCTTTATAATTATTTTAACTACGAGCATAGAATAAAAGATAAACTGAAAATGAAATACTTAAGGGATTCGAAACTCGAAATCATAATTCGAAATTGAAATCGTAAATCGACATTGCCTCGGAGAATCGTTCCGCGGAAAGAAATAAAAAAATCTCACACCTAATACTACTCGTGCTTTTATGAAATCAGTAATTTGTGCGTTTTAGCACTCCACTCCTTTCCAGCAAATTTCCCTCAGTCTTCAGTCTCGGGAATGAAATCTGGAAAGAAGTTGAGTGCTAAAACACACAAATTATCGATATCATACATGCATTCGCGGTGTTATACCGGAAAGTGACATCACGGATCAGTAGTTTTGGAACATGGCTGATGAGTCGATGAGACAAATGGCGGCCAATGTCAACAAATCGGTGCTTTAAGAACATTGGTGGCTCGTTATATGCTCAACATAACAATTGTGTCAAGGGCGGTTCTAATATTGGCCAATAAATGTGTTATTTACGTCTAGTCTTGACTTGTTAACTCTTATTAGCTTAATGGGATGCTTTGCGTGACGACAACCTTACCATAATTACATTTCCATAAATGCGCCACCTTTATTTATTTTGTGGATTCAGTGGCGAAACTGCCTCGTGCAGTTGGTGACCACGCGTCACCAGTGACGTCATGGCGAGGAATCGCAAAATACACCATGCCTTTAGCAACGATGTTGGTAAGCAGTGCTGACCTCACTGATATTTTCGGCCATTTAAGGGTTGTTCAATAATTATGTGAGGACGGTATCGACCAAGCTCTAACCTAGCTCTAAACGATTTGCTACTGCAGGATTGGCGCGCACATCACCTACACAAAATAAAATATTCGTTGCTGAGAAAAATGAAAACAGCAGATACACAACGGGTGTTTGTCTGTTTATATTGGTTCTTGAATATTTGATAACGGCTTAGCTACAGAGTAGCAAGGGTACGCCACCGGCCGCAGGGGGCCCCAAAAGAAAAAAAAATTTACACTTAAAAAAGGCCCTAAATTGCCTTTGTAAAAGTGACAGGACGCTTTTAACGAAGCGATTTTCTTTTATTTTTTGAGCGGCCAAGAACGATTGGGATGTAGTCTGTGTCTGGGCCCATGGCCAGGCAGACCGGGCGCCTTTAGTCGAAAGGCTTTCTTCCAAAAAAGTGAAAATAGAGACCACTTGACTGGAATAAGAAAAACTGGTCATATTTTCCCTATGACAAAAATAAATATAGAAAAAGTATGGGCTTAGAAAGTTTTCAGCTCGTGCGTTTTTTATGGACCACCTTATGTATTAAGGAGGGGAGGGTAAGCGCTAATTTTCCCCGCCTAAAATAGCTACTCCATTGCAAGTGATACTAAAAAATAGCACAACAAAATACAGTAACGGCCAATTTCATTGTCAAAATAGTGCTGATGAAATAATTAGATCGAAAGGTAACAAATGACATTGTTTTAAAAATCAAAATTGGTAACACGGCTACCAAATTGAGAGTGGTTTGGCCTTTCAAAGGAGTTGTGTCAACAGAGCGAAACATTTGCCAATTAGTTAATCTCACCAAGTAGGGTAGTCAAGTTTTTCATTTAACCTTAGAAATAATACTCAGTGATAATATAATTGGGGAAATGTTTTGGTCCCTTGATATCACTTTTTTAATAGGCCGAACCACACTTGGTGGCCTTTCACCATCTTTGGTTTCTGATACGATTCTTTGTCGTTCCGTTTTCCTGGCAAGGATTTCGCTCGTTTGTGCGACAAGCATTCATCCGCAATGATTTCGCTCCTGGAAGCTCAATGCCTGATTTGATCGCTTTCGAAGTATGTGAGGTTCAATCAGCATGGGAAAGCCCTTTCGCGCGTTTTTTGCTAAAAACGGAAGCAATTTGAAAGTCTCAACTCAAGACTAGGGCTCCCCGTCTTGCTGACCGTCAATCTCAGACAAAGATGGGTTTAGTATTCATCTGGAATTCATAAATTTCAGCATATGAGACTGAAACTACAAAACAAAAATACGAAATATTGGTAGTTGGAAACGTTTTCCTTAAGTTTCGCTTCAGGAAAATGTTCGCTAATTTTTTTTTTTATAAATTACTTTTAAAAAATATACTTGCTTCAAAATGCGTTTTAGGTTTTGGACCAAGTTCAGAATTTCAGAGACGAACAACGAGCTTTGTGACCCAAACTCAATAAACAAACACAGCCAACTGGACAAAGTGTCGGTCGGCCTACAAGTTATAAGAAGGCACGGGCCCAATGGCGTCTCCCATCACTTACGTACATACGGGACTCTAAAAAATCACTCCCGTAGCGAGTGATTTAATTACTTCTTAAGGGCTTAAGAATTAAGACACTTTAAATTAAAGAGAGCCCCTTTGTTTAAATTACATTTCCGTGAGGTCATCATCATCCAGTTTACGCAAAAAATTTGATTGAAGAAACTTAGTTTGGTGAAACATGGAGATACACATGAGCGACCAAACCGAACCGGTGTCGCAAACGGTGCATCCAACACTACGCTGGCTTTAGCTAGTAATAAGCTTTCTTAAATATAGCAAGACATTTTATTGCTCAGGAAACACACAATTAGTAAAGGTAATTACTTTTAGTAATATGAAATCCTAAAAAATACCCGAGCCATAATCTTAAGTCTGTTTACCTTCATGTCAGTATCTGGTCTTGTGTGAGCTTGATGAAGGATTCACGACTGAACAAAAAGATGCAGCTTGGTTCGAGAGTACATGTCAACATATGATCACTACACGCACGACCCGACCTGAATAATCATGAGAAGACACGCCTTAGATACGCTTGGATACAAATGGATTTCTTGCGTGACAAGATGACGCGCATATACACTTGGCTGTAATGATTTTTTTTTCACACAAACTAGTGAAATTGTAACAAACGATTTTAATTTAAATTATTAATTCTATTCTGTCCGCGAATTAATTCCAGTCACTCGTGAATGTTATAACCTAGGTTAACTCTCGCTTTACTGAATTTTGGATTTGGTTAATTAGCGGATGGCAGCGTATCTGTATTCGGACATTCGGCCGCGCCCCCGGGCGGGGGACGGGCCGGCCCCCGCGGGCGCGAGAGGGAGAGCGGATATATTCCCCTCCTTAGGTAGGTCGGGCATTTTATCTTATGATCTTCTCCCCTGGGACACTTTCCCCCAGACACTTGCCGTAATTAAACTAATTTCTTACGAAGTAATTTTTTTATTTTATTATCTAGACACGCTAGTGTGTCGCCGCCAAGCAGACGTTTTATTGTTGTTCGAGCTTAATTGTTAGAGCGGAATTGTTAGTGTGTAATTGTTGTCAGATGGCGGCTCACTAGCAGACTGTGTCTTTTAACTGAAACCAATTTATACGTGATTTCAGTATACTGGTGTAAATTCCCCATGCGGTAGAAATCTTTGCAAATCGTTTGAATCAGGTGTCTTGGGTCCAGTAACAAAGAAAACCTCAACACGAAAATGTGGGAACGTGTTCTTTATGGACAAAATGTGCCCTCAATAACGTTAAGTGTTACTAGTAACTAGTAACTAGCTGTCACCAGGCTCCCATGTTAATTCTCATAGGGTATAAAGACACCTCTACAACTCATTAGGGAAAGTTGCCAGATCTAAATTTCGGCAGATAGGTAAAGCGTCATATGGGGAAGTGCCTTTTTCTAAAATGGGGGTTGCAGCCCTGAAGTGGCTCGTAAGTGCAAAATTATTGTTGTAACCATTGTTTGTATTGTCATCCATCAGTAGCAAAAACAGTGCATTCTGACAATTAAGCACTGACACGATAAGCGTGTAACACTTAAGCATGTTATAAAGTGTTACACGCTTATCGTTTCAGTGCTTAATTGTCAGAATGCACCGTTTTTGCAAATAGGTGGTTCACTAAGAGACAGTATACCTTTATATTTTATTGGAAAGGATTGGTCTTGTTTTTTTTACGGCACACGAATCCAAACTGAATTATCCGCCCCACCAGGATAAAAGGGTCAATTTTGCTGGAAAGAAGAGTAGGAAACAAAATTCACACCGTCAGCACAGGTGGGAACGTGTTCTTTATGGAGAAAAAGTGTCGTCAATAACGTGACGCGGACATTTTATTTTATTCAGACTTACTGTTCTTGCAGTCTAGTGTAAGTGGCGAGTAATTTTAAACAGCTGGTGAGTTGTTTAGTTTTAGTAATCTTCGTCTGCCACCACAATATTAGAACTGTATGAACATTTACCATTCCGTGAGTTTGTAGTATGTGTTCATGATTGAATGATTAACGTTAACCTCGCGAAGGCCAAGTTATGGGGGATGCGCTGATTGAGTGAGCGAAGCGAACGAAAATCAGCGTTTGTTAGGCAGAGCGCTCAAAAATCGGGTTAAATAGACTTAAGCATGTGAAACATGGGTATACAATAAGCCAAACCACGTTGATTTGACTGGTGTAACGGCTAATTGGGCAATAGCAAACGTAAAAATTATGAATTAGAAAATTTATAGACACTCCAGACAAAAAAGGTAGCGGTACTATTAGATAGTGGAATTCTTTGTATTCACAGGCCTATGAAAGTTGTGATATCCACCCAAAACCAAAACTGGTATAAGAGCAGCTGCCAAGTTTCCCAAAAGGGTCGGCCTTTCAAAGTAGTGATATCATTCAACCAGGGAAAGGCCGCCAAGGTTAATCATATTAGCAAAGTTAATCGCACGGAATAATACTTTGGACGTTAAATGAAAACTTGAAGATTGCTACTAGCGGAGGCCTAGCGGTAGCAATCTTCAAGTTTTCATTTAACGTCCAAAGTATTATTCCGTGCGATTAACTTGGCTAATAGGATTAACCTTGGCGGCCTTTCCCTGGTTGAATGATATCACTACTTTGAAAGGCCGACCCTTTTGGGAAACTTGGCGGCTGCTCTTATACCAGTTTTGGTTTTGGGTGGATAATTATTACATCAAAAGTGGTAATTGGCCTACCGTGTATTGAGAGCAAACGAAGAACATACCATGCACGAGCGTTCATCAGTTCATTATTCGTATATTCCGGCAGTTTTGTCTATAGTTCCTGCGCAAAGCGTCCCCCTCCCTCTCCCCCTCGTGACTTTGTAGTGCCACATGTGCACTCGATGTACGGCTCATTCTGGTAGCGTGTCCTCCATCATACGAAATTTGCTTGTATGCTCAATGTGCGTGCGCTTGTACATTGTACAACGTAGCCAATAGATAGCCTTGTAAGGAGAACGGAATTTTAAATGAAAATGCAAAGCGAGCCGAATAGGTAAAGGGTATCATATTTTAATTGCACGGTTGTGACGTCACGCTAACACATCCCCATGGTAAAAGTGTAGTCGTTATATACGGTTAATCTGAAAACGCACTCACGTCACCGTGGGTTAATTTTGGTAACCCACACTTTTTTGATAACCTAACACTTTTTCCGGGGTCTACACAACCCCTGCTCCACCATGTCACATATAATGATCGACTTTGCAAAACTACCGCACACAAGAGAAATTCAACCAGCACACCCCATTGCAACCAGCATAAATAGGCACATTGCAACCTGCGACATTTGTCGTACTAACACGAAAAAAAAACCTCGCTACTGTGCTAGGCCCCCACCCATGGAGGAATTGCCCAACCCGGAAATCTTGCGTTCCGACAGTACGAAAACTAGGCTACTGACACTTGTAAAATACACCTAAATACACCTAAAAACCTACGAGACTCAAGCGAATAGCACATTTGCAACCTGTGACATATTTCGTACTACCACGAAAAAACCTCGCGTACTATTCTAGGACCCCACCCATACAGGAATGGCCCAACCCGGCAACCTTTCGTTCCGACGGTACGAAAACTAGGCTACTGACACTTTGAAATACACCTAAAAACCTACGATACTCACGCGAATAGGGCTTGCTGTACTCTAATCTTCTTTAAACTATCAAAGCAGAAAAAAATACAGTTTTACCTTAAAACACAAACATCGGTAACAGAACGTCTATCCCCTTCGCTATAACTTCGTACACAGGAAGTTTCTACCGGAAGTTTCCGTTCAGAAATTTACATAAGTCGCATGTAAAAATTCTTAAATTCATTATGATTCACAAATAAAATTTACAAACAAAAATCTTAAAAAAAATTAGCTTGAGATTTAGTTAGCTTGACGTCACACCTTAGCATTAAAACACATATCCGTGAAGTAGACCCAGCTATCCCGAAATAATTGATCTTTTGCTCGAAACGGAACAATCCAAAAATCTCGAGGTAGCAAAATCGAACTCGCGTTAAAGCGTACGTGCGATTTCGCCACCCTTCGATATTTGGAATGTTCCGTTTCTCGCAGACGATCAATTATTTCGGCGTAACTGGGTCTATTTCATGGATATCTATTACTTAGTTCGTCCCATACTCCCAGTCCCATCACCTCTACCCCTTAATTGTAGCCTAATAATGTTGACCTATCCAAGGTCAGTTGTCATTAAGCAACACAGAACACCCCAGGACTTCCATTGTATCTTCATTTTGCCCGAATATATGTCACGCTATAACTTTCCAGTGCCGCCCCATGCTCGCACTACAAATTTCTACCGTATCACCGTTGGCCTTGTTATTGGCACTGTAGCTTTTCAGTGGCAACAGATAGCGCCCGGTTCAAAAATGTGTGTGCTCATTTTTCATCGCTTTTTATAATTCAACTGCGGTCACGAAGCCCGCATTTAAGAAATAAATAAGTCATAAATCAAGTAAACCACCCGATACCTCAAAATATGAGATTAGGCGTCATTTTGCCTTTAACTGTAAGATTTAAGCGGAAACGGGATCGTTTGATTTTGGTTCCTAACAACGAATCAACTTTTCGCTGGCTAACAAGGCTAATTGGTAACCGCGCTCTTGGTTCCATCGTACAAACTTTCCGTTTTCTCAATCCTCGTACTTTGAGAATCCTTTATACCACGTATTTCAGACCCCATCTTGACTATGCTGGCTTGCGTGTGGAATCCTTATCTAATCAAAGACTGTCAAGTACTTGAGGCTGTTCAACATCATGCTACAAGATTGATTCTGTCTCTGCGTTGCTTACCCTATGACCAACGACTTAAGATCCTGGGTATCTCCAGCCTTGTTGATTGCAGACTCAGAGGTGACCTCCTGGAAACATTTAAGATATGAACTATCTTGACAAAAGGAATCCAAGTGATCTATTCAAGATGAGCCTCTTCCACACTATACTTTGTTCCACATTATGTTTTCAGAAAACTGACTGTATGATGCCATGTTTTCTTCCACTACGAGTGCAAAAAATCCGTAAACATCCCATTCGTAAACTCTAACAGTAACTATGTTGAGTCTCCAAGTGTGATATCCACATTTTTTTGCACTCTTAGTGCAAGGAAACGAGTCGTCATCCAGTTAGTTTTCTGAAAACATAATGTGGAACAAACTATAGAGGACACTCGTTTAAACTGCAGAAAGTATTCTAGAACTCAAATCAGACACCAATTCTTCTCCAACAGAGTTGTGACGAACTGGAAAACCCTCCCCGAACATCTTGCCAAGGAAACCAGCCCAGATTTCTGGGAAAAAATGTATGACAAGAGAGCTACCTCTCTCTGATTCTGCTTCCTTCCGGCCTCACGGGACGCGTATGGTTGATTATTGTTATCATTATTATTATTATACTTTCCACGCGTCCAAGCGTATATTGTTGCTCCGCAAAACTTGATGCCGATGTTATATTTTGTTCCACATTATGTTTGCAGGAAACTGAATGTAATGACGCCACGTTTCCTGCACTACGAGTGCAAAAAAACCTGTGGATATCACACTTGTAAACTGTATACAGTTAGTGTTACAGTCTGCGAGTGATATATTTACGTGTTTTTTGTACTCGTGGAAGGAAACGTGGCATCATACAGTCAGTTTCCTGCAAAAATGATGTGGAACAAACTATAGTCACGATCCCTTTTGCCGTACCATAGTACCCTAATTATTATGTAGAATAAACTTATTTTGTTTAGTAATTTTTTTTCTGGGGAGAAAATGTTCGGGGAGGAGGGAGGGGATGTCCAACCTAAGAAGGAAATATTTTCGAAGGGCGCAAATGTCCGGGAGGAGGGAGGAGAAGTCCGGAAAAAAAAAAGGAGCGAATCTATTTGGCATTACTCTTAAGTCGATGGGTAACGGCGATATGTTGCAGCGGAATACGATTACAGATTATCCATTTACTCTAGAAAACAAGTCAAACATTTGCTTGGTATAGTTCATCAGTAAAACCAAGTTATAATTGAGATGTGGCAGCATCTATATTACAATTGTCCCTTCATATTCCACCCCTTGTCACTAGGCATTCTGCAAGAGAAGCTACAAGTTTTGCTTCCCGACTCCAATTCAGTTCATTCTGCATTGATACAATTTGATTTTACCACAGAAAGGCCAAGAGGCGTTAACGTGCCGTCCAACTGGAGAACTGACGTGGAGTGGGAGGTAACAAACTCAATTTCTACCCCCCATCGGCCTTGGACCCCACTATCTTCAAGGTCATTTCAAGGCTGTTGCTTGCCGATGGGATTTCCTTGGACCCATCACGGCAGCAGTTTAGATTTTTCACACGTATTCATTTGGCAAAAACACACACAGCCTAATTTCAACGCAGGTTATCCACAAAAGTAAATAGGACCATTCATTCTCCAATGCCACTGACTCACAACGAAAGATGGAACATGGGTTAATATTAAGATGGACACTCGTGCATTAAGGCCCTCCTTTATGCAACTCCTGGTAAAAGTAATTGTATCGTATCCCACTAATACAAAACAACTTGCATCAAAAATAGTTTATCAATGTAAAGCTATGAACATTAACATACCAAAACAAGGATGCACTACACTGCATTAGTAATTCGACGTGTCATATGGTAGAATAAAAAAAAATCTGCAATTGACGTATGCAGTTGGAACGGCAGACATATCACAGGACACTACTAAAAAAAATCTGAATACGTAGTGTGCTGAACAATATCTACTACATTGCCATTACATAAAAAAAAATTGTCTCGTAACTTTTGCTAGTACTGCTATACGGCAAATGAGCCAGAATCTTGCGTGCGACGAAGCAATCACTGACCATGTAAGTTTTCCTCAGACGCTGATATTGGTTTTGTTACAAAAAAAAAATGAAAACTTCGTTGTTTTACAGTTTTCCGTCCCCTTTGGTCTTGTTCATTAGGCGTTTACGTTTTTTAAATCTTTGAACATCACATTTTCAGTAAATTCAGTTAATTTGGAGGTGGGGGGATGGGAGTAGGCAAAATCGTATTGCGCTGAGGGTACGTGAGGTTAACTACTTTAAATTTATTTACACTTTTTAGGTGTATTAACAAAAGTTAAAATAATCACACGAAAATTGTGACAAAGTCCACATTGAATATAACACTTGAAATTCATTAAGTGACGACCCACTTTGTATTGTTCTTCGCGATAAGAGAGGAGCCACCTCGATGTCTACGTGTAGTCTCTAACCGACCGCAATTTGAAGAGCTGACTTGCCGAAGTGCGCAATTACACGCCACAATTTTTCATATGAGCGCACACCTTTACGATGATGTTGGGCTGACGTCATCCACAGATCGTTTACTATCGGACGACGGTTTTTCGCTGAAGATCTCGTTTGAGGTTATCATACTTCAAACGTCTTACCTATATTCTGTAGATCGTAATACCTTTTGTACTTGCGTACTGCAAGTGACCCACTCACATACTTGAATTTCGTCGGATCAGAATTGAACAAATGTTTCTGGTTTTTGAGAAAATCTCGCTGAACAGATTAGCCTTCACCCGTTTTTTGGGCACAACCACATTAATTCGACGTGTGACACGTCGAATTAAAAAAGAGTGCTGGCATTTCTTTCGCGGATCCATGCAGCATGGGGTTGTACAGTACATAAATGACGTCACGCAAATGTGGCCCCTGTTTACCCCTCCCTCCCCCAATCAGGGACCGTTTAAGTAGTACGTCATCAAGAAATTGGCCATGTTCAAACCTCCTCCCTTTCGTCATCGATACCCCCCCCCCCTCCAGTATTACGTCATTTCTAGCTTCACCCCCTCCATAGATATTTCCCAGTATATTCATAGTTTTTTTTTGGCGTTTTTACACCCTTTAAATCTTTTTAGACTGGTGTAGCGGTGCTTACGTCATCACTGGCCACCCCTCCTCAACAACAATCGTCACCAGTA
>JAHWFP010115872.1:0-11921 GCA_023313725.1 Lithobius niger | reverse complement strand
CAGGCGCATTGGTATTGAAAAAGCTTTTAACAACGCTTGTTACTTGTTATTATAACCCGTTGAGTTTGTATTGTACGTGAACTGCATACATAAGTACATGACATGCAGTGGAGACTGACGAAGAGCACGTAATGTTTCTTGCCCTTACTGTGTTCAATTAGCTATTTATAAGGACCTTGTTAGTTGCCATCACGCAGTCTAACTAAACATCGAAAAACATTTCGTGTTCCTTGTCAGGTTTCATTTCAAGACACGCTGCTGAAACACGCAAGGGATAACGAAACGGTGGAATACAATTCAGAATTCAAAGGATTGCTAGCTCTTAACTGTTTGACGAATGCTTTATTCGATTCTCTTTCTAGTTAAGTATTTATCGGGTTTACCAAACTAACGACGTGGCAACAAGGTTGTAATTAAAAAACAACTTTTGCGGTATTAATAATATTGTTGTATGATTTTGGTAATGTTTTTACCAATGACGAACGCGCTACGTATTTACTGATTTTGGATTGTAAGTCTACGGTCGGATGGATTATCCCCTCCTTTATGTCGATATTTTCTTAAATTTTAAAGGCTTCTTATAAGTTAAATTCCGTAATATGTACGATATTACACTCATAAAGGAAAGATGAAAACAAGCCCAACAGGGAACATCATACAGTTGAAATGACGTAGGACAATAAGTCTTAATACACTCGGTCGCATGGCAATCTAGCACTGTTGTGACCTTAACAACGGGTTTATTGAGTAATCTTAATGCCAAGGAAAGGGTTAAACAAGTCAAACAGCGAACAACGTCATTTCTATAGTGTACGCGGCCTATCTTGAGTTCTCCGCAGAACGAACACAGATAATCGATTGCACGTTTTCAGTCGCAGAGTGCCTTGTTGATATCCAAGATGGTTACACAAACAATGGCGGCCATCGATTAAAACCACCCCCTCCAGGAAGACGTAGCCGCTCACAAAATACTTGCAGGACTCAAGATACGCCGCGCACACAACAGTGTATGTTTTTCGCTTTTTGGCTTCTTTTCCTTTTTCCTATATAGCGATTTGTGTATATTTATCTTCATGCCGACGAAAACCCAAGCGAACGCCGGTTTAAATCCCATGACGGACGTATGAGACTTTAAAAACAAGATATCGGGGCGTTATGTTACAGGTGTATTCCGTAAATCCACTAAATGCGAGTGTAAGGGTCAAAACGAATCTACAGAAATGCCCTCAGATGCAAGGACACTCACATTCGCTTTAGTGGCTGCACTAAAATTTTGACCCTTACCTTAGATTTTTGCACTCACATTTGCCCTCTCACACTCACACTTGAGCGGATTTCTGGAATACGGCTGTTAGTGTCTGGAGATTGATTGGGTTGCCAGTCCGAATCCGTGTCACGCCACTCTGACAAAACTTGCATAAAGCGTCGTTACTGCACTACGTTTTTCTGGTGTATTATTTTCCCTTTTTTGGCTTGTTGTCTTCTTTTTTTTAATTATTTACAGGGATGGATTTGTGTATATTTATTTAAGCATTATACTCATCCTACGAAGTTACATGGAACTTTACAATTTTAACGATTAAGTCAGACGAAAAACTAAATATTAACTTTTTAAAAAGTTTTAAAAAATTAAAATTGCCCGCAAGTACAACAGACAAAATTTCATAATGAGAAATGAAGCCTGGAAAACGTTATAAAGTAATCGATTCGACAACCGGCATTTACGAGGAATATAAATAAAAAAAAAAGGGTTTAAAATAATCTAAAGAATTAAACAAAACAAAAATTAAAAACACATTCAGCCCCGACTAGTTTCGAACCGACGATCTGCTACTTACAGCTGTGCGGGCTACGCTTAGGTGCACACTTTTATGAACGTGTAGTTGTTCAACAGCGGAATAGGAATACTCTTCAACATTTTTGGTACAACCACTTAAAAATACCACTTGTGAATGACGTTGTAGAGTAGTAGCTTACCAAAATAGTTTGAAAATTATACCTATTCCAACAATTGAGCGTGCGTATGCGAGTGCCCACTGAAGAACAAGATCGAGAGCTAGAGATTGGAAGGCGATCAGATACCGCCCTAGTTCTAACAATATCCACAACCGACAGCTAAGTTCGGCTATGGAACGGCTGAGTTCATAGCGCTACCACAAAGTGTGGAAATGCATTAGAGCGACAAACGTCTTCATGGTTAACATTTCAGAAAGTGCCCATTTGTTTAAATGCCGTATTTGTTAAAACGCGTAAAAAACTGCGTAATTTAATACGATTTTTATTTATTTTTTATTTGTAGGTTTTCTTCGCCATTGTGGCCGCATTCGCTTTCATGAGCGCCCCCGTTGAGGCCCAGAGGGGTCGTGGTGGTTATGGTGGTGGCCGTGGTTACAGTGGTGGCCGTGGAGGCTATGGTGGTGGCCGTGGTTATGGTGGCGGACGTGGTTATGGTGGTGGATACAGAGGTTAAACAACAAGACAGCGTAAATCTGTTACGGGCGGAGGCAATTCGCAGTTGACTGAAAACAAAAGGAACTTTACCATCTGTCTGATGTAAATACTACTGCAGGTCCAGCTGTTTTTATTTTTTTTTTTTTACTTCTGTAAGTCTTTTTTTTTTCTTCAATGTAAAAAGACTAGACGCAATGCAAAGTTTTTCTGTGAAAACATAATAAAATGGTTGTTTTTCGTTGTACAAAAATTGCTTTTTGTTTATTATTATTATTTTGTGTTAAATAATTGGAAAACTAATGACAGACTCTCATAGGCGTCCACAAACTTTCAAAGGATGAGGGGGGGGGGGGGGGGGGGAAACATTGGAAAAAAGCACAAAACAAAGAACATCCTCTACTTTTCCAAACCTCGAATCATGCTACGTTTGTTTTATTATTTTTCTTCATCATTTTTTTCCACTAAAGAGCAAAAAAAGTGAAAAAAAATTGGCAAAAAAAGGCAAAACGGGAAACCACCAAGGGGGGGCAATTATATTTTCAAACGAAAGAAATGTCCCGCTCGTTGTTTAATTGCTCAGAATTCTGCATGCAACGGTTTTAATTTTTTGTTTGTTTGTTTTGTTTTTAAAGGCTGATTACCACCAAACGAAAGTTTGGAGCATCTAGCGCCGTCGAGCGCTATCGAGTTCTCTCTAGCGCTTGCTCGCAACCAGTAAAGGAATGCACAAAGTAATATTTTTTAAGACAACAGACACGCCACGTGCCTTGTTAATTATTGAGTAAAAATTTAGTACGTCCTCATGCACCAGGAAGCAAGCTGTAAAGATTAACGATGTTAAAACCACTAGATGGCGCCAAGGTAGAATATAAAGAAAATCCTCAGGCGCCATCTAGTGACATAAATATCGGTAACCTTTACAGCTTGCTCGCTGCAGGTGCACGAAGTCGTCCAAAATTTTTACTCAATAATTAAGGAGGCACGTGGCTTGTTTGTTGTGTTTAAAGGTACTGCTTTGTTTATTCCTTTGCTTGCTGCGAGAGTGAACTCGAAAGGGCTAGATGCTGCACATGTTAGTATGGTGGCAACCCTCCTTTAAGGAATGTTTACAAATTCCAGTTAATGTAATAAAATAGTGTAAAACGCCAGAATTCCCTCAATGATTTTTTTTTGCTAAATTTCAGATATTTCGTGAAGCATTTAGTCTGAAATTACGATTTACACGCCAACGTAGTACATACAGTTTCATTGAATAGTAAAGGAGCAAATGAAAACTAACAATGGACTTCAAAGGAACAAAAAATTGGTTGGTTTATTCTTGTTTCTTGTCCTATACGACGAACATTGAAACATCTTTAAAGTGGGTACTTATCCGAAACACTTAATTAGGGAGGCATTAATAAAAAAAAATTGTTGCATTTAGAATAAAAATGCACTATTGGCCGTATCAAGACACGCTCATGTCACCCATTGGCTCATCTGGGAATTGTGAGAAGAAGAAGAAGAAGAAAAAGGGCTTTATTTGAAACACAATTAAAACAAAATACATTGAAAGTATAGGTCGAAGACCAAGGTCTTTTACGAGCCCAGTAGAAAAATAAACACACATACAAATGACTACAACGAAGTATTAAAAAAAAATAGTGTCACTGATAGTGCAATCACACACAGGCGAATGTTAAATTTAAACAAAAATTACACAATACTATAATCACACACTGGAAAATGTCAAAAATTGGGGAAAAAATATAAAACTATGCAAAGCATAAAAAGTAAAAAAACACAAAACATCTAAAAAAAAATGACGTTAAACAATGTAAAAAAAAAATCTACGATCAAAGTAAACGTTATAAATGTATAAGGAGGGAAGGTTAAAAAAAATAGGAATTCAAAATGGGCTTAAGTTCGTCCGAAGAACTAAAACAACTCATCATTTTCACCAATTTTATTGCCTTGAAACGTTAGAAAAGCGCCAATTTTAGAATATGTCAATTGAAATAAATTATGCCTTATTTGTCTATTTTAGTCTAATTTTACTCTGTTCAGTTTCGGTCTTGGATGGATTCCCCCCCCCCCCCCCCGGGTATCCTTCCACGGTGTACTTTTCACGTTTCTGCCAAACGAGAGCTATTACCGACCATCACAGCCGGATAAACGTAGCCTGTGACCAATGTAGGCCTCTGCATCTTTAACAGAAGAAAGTTACTGCGTTTTGAACCATCTTCTGATAAACTGACGAACCGAAAGAAAAGGGTGAAACTCGTCCGAAGTTTGCCGAATTAAAAACATTATTAAAACGAAGAAGAAAAGAAGCCAAACAGCGAAAATCATACACTAGAAATAACGTAGTACAGTAAGCCACATTTATGCACTTACGATTCGTCGGAGTGGCATGACCCGGATTCGAATTGACAACCCAATTCGTCCTCACACTACGGCCACTCCTCGGACGCATGACTACTTTCTTACACTGCAGAAATATGTTGGACTTAAAAACCGTACAATCCGATGACTCCGACATTGACGTTTATTTATTTATTTATTTATTTTGTTTTGCAGTATTTATTCAACTGGTGAGATAACCTCATAACAGAATCAAGAAGGGATGTGGCAAAACAGTGAAGTGAACATTTATGTTACATAATTTAAACTGTCATGAAACTTTGGAGGAGTACACTTGGCTTACCGCTATTATTTGTGATGTGGCAAGTTTACAGCTGGAAAATATCGTAAATGGATTACGTTATGTTTCTTGCAATACATCACATTTGCAGATAACTATAATCTCAATCACTCTTACTTAGTGATATCATTAAATGAACTGCTTATATCCTTAAATTAATTTTGGGTATCACTAAACGAATTACTGTTATCAGTAAATTAATTTTTGATATCGGTAATTCATTTACTGATACAGTGGCGTAACTACAATGAGGCAGAGGAGGCCCCCTCACTGGCCCCAATTAAAAATTTGTTGTAACCACAAAATATGTGAAAGTTGGTTACTGCTACAGTTTCGTGAAAAAAGCTGCTTCTTGTTTTGCAAAAAAACTTATATGTTTTAATTTTTTTATGAAGGGGGAGGGAGGGGAAGGCTCTTGCGTTATGGGGCAAAAACTGCAATTATTTTTATGAAGGGCCTCGACTGGCCTCTCGCCTGTACGGCAAAAACGGCATTTTTTTTAATGAAAGGGGTGCCTGTAAAAACAACATTTTTTTTAAGGGGAGGGGGGAAAGGCGATCTGTACTGGGCTCATGCCTTGTGTGGCAAAACTGCATTTCTATTTTTAATGAAAGTTGTCCTCCAGTGGGCTCTCACCTTGTGTGACAATAACTGATTTTTTTTCTATGGGGGGGGGGGGGGGGGGGTTCCACTGCACAGCCGCCTCCGGGCCCCAATTTTTAAGTTACACCTCTGTACTGATATCAAAATTTGGTGTGTTGCTATCAATAAATAGGCGCGAACGAGTGATATGAGTAAAGATATTTTTTGATATCACTTTACCAATTGCTGGTATCACTATATTAAATTATTGATATTTGTATTTATTTACTATATCATCACAAAGTTCGAGATTTGACGGAATAAATTAGCGATGTCATAAAGGAATAAAAGTAGAAACGACTTGGGATCTATCGACCCAGTGCTGTGGCAATGGGTTTCTGTGATGGCTAAGCTCTTTAAGATGATACAGTGTCACTGATAAATTTACTACGTAAGAACGTAAATTTCCAATATGGTGTGCGGTTTGACGGTACAGCCCGAGGCGTCATGTGACAGAAGACGCTGTGTACTGATATAGTGTAGTATTATTATAAAAAAAAAAACGCTTAAGCATGTAAAATACGGACGAAAGCCTTGAAAAAAACGTAATGCTCTGAAGGAACAGATACAAGAAAGAGACATGGAGTCCATTGGCTTCGCACTAATATGTGTAAAAGAATCTCCAAAAAACAAGATGGAGCTTCTTTTACACGTATTAGTGCGACGCTGATGACTTACATGTCTTTTTCTTGTGTCTGTTCTTTAGAGCTTTAATTTTTTTTAAGGCTTATATCCGTATTGTATACGCTTAAGGGTTTTTTTTTAATACCACTGATATCTGATATATTTTTGCTTGGAGATATTTCGAGTGAATTAAATAACTAGAATTTCGATATGAGATATTAGCGATATCAGATAAAACAGGATGAAAAGCGGACGGCTCAACAAAAATTAAATGAATACAAAAATTCATGAAAAGGGTTTGCATGCATGAATACGTTAAATGAATAGGCTTACATCTGTATTCATTTAGCGATATCACATAATTGAGGTGAACAATTTTTTAGATAAATCAGTCACATTAAAATAATGTTCAAAATGCCCTGGTCCTTGTTAATATACCTACGTTTTAAGCTACAAAAGTTGAAAATTGGTTCACTGGTTCGATATGCTGGTGAAAGCAAAATTTTCCCCAAACAAAAAGAAGAACAGCAACAAGAATAGTGTAGTCATATAAAAATAACGTCCGAAAGGCCCTAGGCCTTGTTCATACCTACGTTTTAAGCCATAACATTTGAAAATCGGTTCATTGGTTTGATCTCTCGGAGAGAGTAAAATATCCCCAACAACAACAACAAACACAACAACAGTGTGTTGGGTGTTGTAGTCACATTAAAATAGCGTTCAAAAGGCCCTACACCTTGTTTATCCCTACGTTTTCAGCTATAAAAGTTGAAAACCAGTTCACTGGTTACTCCCTATAGGTGGGAGCAAAATTTCCAAGAAAAAGAACAACAACAAGAGCATTGCAGTTACATTAAAATAGCGTTCAAAAGGTTTAGGACTTGTTCATACCTACATTTTAATCTATAAAAGGTGACAATAATAACAATAACAATAACAATAATAATAGAATGTTCGTTGCAGTTGCTTGCAGGTCAGGAAAGGAAGTCTGAATATATCGGATAATTGTTTCAATCCCCAGGTGAGGGCAAAGAGTCCCAGCAAAAACAACAACAACAAATCGACATGTTATGGAGGCCAACCGGCTCCATTGTTATCATTAAATTTTTTAATGCAGTGAAATGGTTATGACATGATCCCAAATGCAAAATATCGTAGGAGACTACAGAGTTTCAAGTTTGAAGTTTAACATGGAAGTTCATGCTGTGCTGCCGCGATAGCAGTTCTTATGTAAGCCTCTGCATGAACTTCCTTCGGTAGTATCACTGTATTAATAAACAAAAACGGAACGTTAAATGTTTAGAGTAAGGGTCTAAAAGTCAAAACCTAGAAGGAACACGGACAAGCTTTGACAGTAAAGGTCTAGGTGTAAAATGTCAGTAAGAGGCTGGTAAGCATTAGACCCTTACTACCCGGTGGTTAGCGTAGTTCTACTCTATTCGGACAGAAAGTGTGTATGAACGATTGTAGCAGGTTTTCTTTGTTCTTAGAATATTGTTATGGAACTTTAAGAACATAATTTTCTTGTGAAGTTTGGCATTTTGTGTCTTTTGATGCTTTAGAATTTTTTTTTTATATTCCGTAGATTTACGGCAGAGGATAACCAGTAATGCTCTCTGCTGCGAATACCCTGCAATGTTACTAATTCGAAAAATAATTTTCAACATACAGTAAAGCAGTAAACCTATATCATACTACCACTGGATCATCACATGGGAGGATTTCCAGTTTTTCGTGAAAATGTTTTTATTTCTGACCACCGAGTAGTAAGGGTCTAATGCTTGCCAGCCTCTTACAAAATGTTACACCTAGACCCTTACTGTCAAACCTTGTCCGTGTTCCTTCTAGGTTTTGGCTTTTAGACCCTTACTCTAAACATTTAACGTTCCGTTTTTGTTTATTAATTCGTGTTACTTTTAGAATTGCAGCTAAACTGTAAAACTGAGAGTTTAACACAGAGACCCAAGGCTCACTCTTAGCCAGTGTTAACAATAGAAACAAATCTTTTAATCTTCAGTCTTGCAGCTGGCGTTGGCTAATTAGCATTGTTGCATTATAACAATGTTTAAAACAATGTAAAACAATCAATCTGGTCGTTTAGAGCTCCATAACCCCTGAACCACTTGACCAATTAGAAAATGCCTTATGGAAAGGGCACATCTACAGAGCAATACCTGTAAAATGAGCTAAGAACCAGCTTTATAGGACAAATGGTTTGACCTGTAGAGAGGACAGACGAAAGGTACATCCCCATAACAAGAACAAGAAGTTGTCTATTTGGCCCCTCTCTGTATCTCGAGTTTGGCTCGCCCGAATTTCACAATTTTTGGACTGCATACAGGCTTTGACTAGTCAAGGCTAGATTCCAAATTTGGTTTAAAAATGTTTACTTTTAACGGAGTTATAAGCTCTCAAAGTTGAAAGTTTAACACAGAGATCCTAGGTCGACCCTTCCTAACACTGGCTATCGCCAGTGTTAATATGATAGTGTATAGATCCTGCTGTCAGCTCAGTCTTCCTGATGACTTGTAAACTGACTTTAGCTTTTGACGCGCTCCTGGCCAGGCCCGACGGAAGCAAATTATTACTGATACGGCAGTTGTGAGGCTTTAATATGGCGTGAGGGGGGGGGGGAGATATCCCATTAATTAATCTATAAAAAATTTTTTGTAGTAATGTTATTATTTTCTTAAGTTAAACATGTTTCAATCGTATAGCTTGTTACCTCGTCACTTTCTTTCTCCAGATAAAAACTTCCCGAAAAAATTGCTCATTTATATTCAGAATGCTTGACAAAAGTGTTGGCCACCGTATCTGTTGCTTCCTTCTGCACATGTAGTAACATTAGATGGTTTAGTTTATCTTGCCTCACAGTCGTTTGTTTTTAATAACAATCAAAATTCTTAACTACTGTAATGTAATGATTACTAGTAGCATGGGTAATAAAATCCATATTATCCTTGCTAGTGGTATATATTTTTTAACAAGTAAACAGACAAATTCAGGTTTATATCTGTATTATTTACGGGAACGCGGCCACTGCCTAACATTTATGAAAGTCGCCACTGCTCTTGAAATATGGATGCGCCGAGCCAGCGCCGTCTCCAAGAATGGTTTACCAGCTCACAACTCTAGTTTGAGCAACACGTAAATACACGCCAGCACTGCCCGAAGAGACGGTCTACTCACTGCTTTTTTTTTGGGGGGGGTGGGTGTTGATTTGCCAGGCAGGGCCCAGACACCGTGTGGGCAACTTTCTACTTTGCACAGGGCAGACAAGGGTTGAAATGGAACAAACGATTGTGAATTATGATAAACATGCGTTTATTCACGTGTTCTTTTTTTTTTTAATTATGTGCCTAAAACTGGTACGGCTGTGGCCGTACCAGCCGTACCGCTTCCGTCGGTCCTGCTCCTGGCCGTCGCCAAATGTTGAAAAATGTATGCCTTATGACTTGTACACTGGCAGTGTACTTTTTATCTCACTAAGTTCACAAAATGTATACCAATAGTACACAGTGTGTGGGGGCTGAGCTGATACACAGTGGTGTGTACTATCAGTTCACAGCATCTTGTGAGTGTATAGAATGTATAGCATGACTGCATCGGGTTAAGGCACACACCATAGGAAATTTACAGCATTATCTATGTAGCGTAAACAAACTATTGGTTCTAGAATATTTGACGAGTGTCACCAAATATACCACAATGGGAACAAAAGTGGTTTATCTCCAATTCGTTACCAAAATATTGCGGTGAAAAAATACTATCGAAAAGTATATTTAAAAAAAAAAGGAAGTGACATGGTCGCCAAGTTGAGGGGACCTTTCTAAAGGAGTGGAAAAAATCACAGAATTGAAACTCGGTGGGATTAACTCGGCAAATGGCGTGGTGTTGATATCATTTTTTTGAAAGGCCGAATCCAGGATGCCATGCTTCGCTTCAGTGCTGATGATGAATAAGCAAAATTTAAACAAACTAGTGACTGAGCTAACGACAAATTCAACCAATACGCCAACCTTCTGAGTCTTTGCAACTTTTTTTTAAATTCTCAGGTTAACTTTATCTGCAACGATTTCCATGCTGGTTATTATTATCCTTATAATAATGCTGGACTCGGCTGAGCAGTTAAGAAAAAAGGCCGAACAATCACTCCCCCCTCCTCACGCCCACATTGCAAGAGGACTCTTCCATTCTACCAGCGTGGCAAATGCAGCCGGGAGGGAGCGGTCGATCGACTCACATACGGCTCACAATAAAATGAACGAGACACGGGCACGAAAATTGTCGGGAAAAGAGTCGGGAAAGTGTGCCGGGAAAAAGTGTGTCTGTAAACTTAATTCATGACTGGCCCCGTGCATAGCACGGGCTGCGTCTAGTTAATAATAATCTTCTTACATTATAGACCAAAGTCTCATAGCAGAAATGAAGCAACCGCAACGACCCCCGGAAGGGGAACAATGAAAACGTGCGAGTGTGTCAATTATTTGGCTTGAAGTTGAAACTGGGACTTTTTGCCCTGAAAAGAAGTTGAAATTGGCACATTGTTGCCTCGACTAACAATTTGCTCTAACAATTATCCTTCTAACTAAACACAGTGGTAATCTCAAGGGCAAGTATTACATGACGTCATGCACACTTCTTTTTCACACGGTACGCATCGCTTAAGCCACAGCGAAAGACTGGGAGTGGGGGGGGGGGGAAGCAAAGTGAGGTGTTACCATTAAGCATACGATTACGCATTAACTGAACCTAGAAGAGAACAAAAAAACAAGCACGGGAGCCGGGTACGTGTTCAACTACGTATAGCAAAGAGGAGAAAGGGAAGGAAACCAAGAGGAGAGGGAGAGGACGGGATAAAAGAAGGAGGGGAGGGGGAGGATTGGCGAAAAGGGGGAGTGTTACACACACAAAAATCAACTGTTGCAGTGAACGATCAGGCAGCACGGATTAAATACTGGGAAACAACCACGGGTCAAACGAATCCCCGGGTGAAGTCGGGTACGATGCTAGGGCAATAAACCAACTCACACCGCTCCAACATGATTTAAATTTAATATTTTAAGCTTCAAGAATTGTAAACGATGGACTTTGTCAAGGGCTGGTTTAAAGTCTCCCACTGAAACTGCAGAAACCGCAACATCAGGAAGTGAGTTCCAATGTGCAACCACTCTCATCGCAAAAGAAAATCTATCTGCATTCAAGTCTCGATGTTTGGACTCGCAGCTTGAGCGGATGACCACGAGTTGAATTTGGTACTTGAACTCAAAAAAAGGCAAGTCGACCGAAAATAGTCCGTGAACAATCTTATAGGTGAGTATGAAGTCTGTTTTCAGCCTCCGAAGTTCAAGTGGCTCTGGTCCCGCCTTCCGCAGACGAGTATTAGGGCACATTTAGGCAACGACTCGCCTTTGCATTCTCGCAACTAGACTTTAATCACAATGGCAAAGATGTCGCTACCTGGATTAGCTAAATCCGACATCGTTTTAGTTAATGCTTACAGTCTGATAATCCGTGGCAA
>JAHWFP010115868.1:0-11554 GCA_023313725.1 Lithobius niger | reverse complement strand
ATTTGGAACTCATTTCTATATTAGGACTGTGATATTTGTTCTACTTACTTCCATCCGTTATTTCCACAGCCTCCGAATCCATCCACTCTTTGGCACCCGTGTACGCACTGCAGTAGTATTTTCCTGCTGTGGTTACAGTAGTTGTTGGGCCATCAGCAATTTTTTTTTTGTCAGCATCCATAAATTTGAATTGCATGGCCGAAGGCATACCGTCCGAATCGCAAGTCAGGTCCACCTTTTCACCGTCTTTAATAGACGTCTTGCTGGGCGTCAGTTCAACCCGAGTTGTGTTATCTGAATTTCATTAAAAAAAAAATGGTAATAGTGGTGTTACGATGTTGAATTTTTCAATCATATACTCATCAGTTTTCACATTAAAGCATTTCGGTATTTTGTTGGATTGATAAAGAATGACCACCCGCTAAAATTATTAATTACGCCATTGGCCACAAGCGACAAAATACGAAAATGAAAAGTTTGTGACCTTGTACTTAAGGACCGTTCATTATTTATCGACGGAGGTGAACCCGTGAATATGAAGGGGATCACGAAAATTTTTTTATCAAGAGGGAGGGGGGGGGGGAGGGCTACATTTTTGAGGTGCTATCAGGAGGGGGGGAGTCAAAAAAAGACGCTGCGAGAAGGAAGTACACAGCAAGGGGCCATTCAAAAACCACGTGGCCGTTTTTTAAGCCATTTTTAACCCCCCTCCCTCCCCCCTGTGTGGTCGTCTGTAGCCAGATCTTGGACCCCCAAAATAGCCACGTGGTTCATGGCCATCCTCCCCCCATTTCCCCCCCCCCCCCCAGTACTTAAAAAAATCACACCTTATGTATTTTTGACAAATGTGGTACCACTTCATAAAAAATGTATGTTATTGTACTGTACCAAATTTGGTGAAATGATAGTGTTCGACATGAGAAACTCAACGATAAGTAGCCCCCCCCCCCCCACACACACTCCACTTTTGCTTTTAATAAACGTAGCTGTTTGATGCATCGTTTGAAATATTTTCATCAAATTTGTTGGTAATCTGGTAATCTGCAACGGCTGCTAGACTAAACTTCATCCGAGATTCGTAGCAGACAGAAAGTAGAAAATGGTAATCTAATTCTTTCATTATTATGTATTGAATTGAAATGTCCCAGTGAAGCCTCGAGGTTAGCCTCTATACAGTATACCATTTAAATGAATTTAATACGAGTCAAGGGAACGCAGTCTTACATTGTTGAAGATTTAAGGCTCGAATGCACTAGGCGACCCGGCCGCGCGGCCAGGCTGCTTCAGCCAATGAAAATGATTAATGCGCTGTTTTACATAAACAGTGAGCATTCTCATTGGTTGCAGCGACCTGGCCGCGCGGCCAGGTCGCCTTGTGCGTTCCAGCCCTTAGACTACGACAAGCCGCGGTATCTTTCAGCACGATGCGGGAAATGCAGTTCGGGTGACTGGGGTCCAGAGGGTAAGGTCGATGTAGGACCGTTATAGAAATAATGTAAGGCTTGGTGCGATGGTATGTGCAAAGAGACTTGTACGGTAAATGCACATTCCATTGGAGATAATAGCTTTCCCTTCAATGTAGTAGCCACGTGGTTTATTTGGGAACCGCCCCTCCCCCCCATTGTGGTTACTTGTGGCCGAAAGCCTACCTCCCTCCCCCCACCCCCGGCTGACCACGTGGTTTTTGAATGGCCCCCAAGTTATAGAATGTTAATGTAATAAATTTAGTAGCTCAGCACAGCCCACAACCTTTTTAGTACCTTTCGTACACTCATTTCATGAAAATGAAAATTGTATAATATAATTTGTTTTTAGGGGGGGAGGGGGCAAAATATTTTCTCAACACCGAAAGGGAATGTCATGAATTTTTTTAATATTGATGACTACAGTTCGCCAGCCCCACCCCGTTGATAAATAATGAACGGTCCCTTACATCACGGAGTCGAACCATAATCAAAAATCGGCAAAAGTAGCTTGAATCGCAAAACCGCAATCGTAACCGAACCAAAATTAAAAAAAAAAACATCGTAAGCCGAACTGAAAACCGAACAAATAAATTTCAGATTTGGTCAAAGGCCAGGAATGGGAATTATAACCAAAGTGTAGCCAAAACATGGCAAAAGCCGCTTCAAATTGCCAAACCGTAACCGTAAACGAACCGAAATTTTAAAAGTTGCCATAAACCGTAACTTACAACCGGACCGAAAAACATAAACTCTTGATTTGATCGAGGCCGAGAATCTGAACCGTAACCAAATCCGGTAAAAATCGCTTGAAAGTGCCGAACCAGAATTGTAACTGAACCAAAATAAAAACAAAATTGCCGAAACTGTAACTGAAAACAGCATCGAAAAAAATAATAAATAAGAGGCAGGACCTTAAAACCAAAGCGTAACAAAACTCAGTTAAAAACAGCTTGAAATTGCCGAACCGTAACCGTAACCGAACCGAAATTTTAAAAATTGCCATAAACTGTAACTGAAACCCGAACCCCAAAAAATAAATAAACTCCTGAGTTAATCAGAGGTCAGGAATCGGAACCGTAGCCAAACCGTAACCAAAACCCAGTTAAAATCCTCTTGAAATTGCCGAACCCTAACCGAACCGAACCGAACCGAAACTTAAATAATTTCCATACCATGACTGAAAACCGAACCGAAAAAAATAAAACTTCTTATTGGGGTCAAAGAGCAGGAATCGTAACCGTAACCAAACCGTAACAGAAAACCGGTTAAAAACTGTTTGAAAGTGCCAAACCGCAACCAGAACCTAACTGAAATAAAAAAAAATTGCCAAACTGCAACCGAAAACCTAACCGGAATAAAATTGTCATTTGAATAACTGTAGCAACACCGTCTCCTACGGGCGGGGGGAAAAAACAGGCAAATGCGTTTGCAACGTTTGCATACTTCTAAACATGTTGCAAAGCTGTACCATACAGGAAAGCCAATATGGAAGCAACCTTCACCAATGTCGGTCGCCACTCGCCAAATGATGAGGGAAATTCAGCAGTTGGCGACTTGATTTTTATCCCTATTGGCCATAACGGTGACTGAGTAACAAACCCTGATGCTGAAATTGTCAAAACTCGGGAACTGTACTAGAGAGAAACATGCGGTTTGCGTCGTTGTGTGCAGAATTACAAGGTCTATCCAACCAAGCGTTTTATACTGTTACTAGCCACTTTATGTGATTGGAGAGTTAGATTATTGCAAACAATGTTTAAACATTATGTAGCAATACACCTGGTAAAACTAATTCTACATGGCGAGTAAGTCATAGACAATGGCGAGTGATTTTAATATCTACTGGCCAAATGGCGAGCGTGTGAAGTTTGTATGGAAGCATCCTTTAAAAATCAGTAACGTAGTGTTTTATCGTTTCGACAGCCGGCAATATGGTGCATAAAACAATTAAATTCCATCGGCTAGAAGTAAAAAATATATTTTCGTCAAAGAAAGAAGTGATATCAACGCCAAAATGGGTACGATCAAGTTCCTGATCCAAGCCAAGGTCAACCTAATTTAACTGACAATCGCGAGGTGTTACGTACAACGAGTGAGCCGGGTTGGGACGAGAAACTTGGTAACAACCATTTCGGATATCATGTCACTACTTTTTATGGCAGAAACATTATGGGTCCCTATACCCTTGTGGGGTTTTGGTATGGTATCACTTATTTTTGTGGTTATTGGATTTTCATCTGGTGATTTATCGGCTATGAGTTTCTTACGAAAATGTAAATATAAATTCGTAAAAAATTTCGTTCGGAAGTCTTACAGAAATCTTAACTTTCGCCATGGATTTTCATGCATTTTTTTTCTATGATTGCAGAGTGGCGCATCTATTGTATCAACAGTATTTTTGGCGGTTTTTTCTTCAGCAATGTTACTAACGATTTGTGCAACGCGAGGCCCGGTAGTTGTTTGTTGTTGTTTGTTTTTACTTTTAAGGAACACGAACCCTCACGACGATAAGAGGGACTATTTAGCTGGCTCAGTTGTTAATTCGGCCATTAACAACGGAGAACAATTGTTTGGATCGCAGATGCCCTGTTCGCAACATAAATACAAATTAACCGGAAAAAAATAGCTTCGCCGTTTAGAAAAAAAGCATGAGAGCTCGTATCCCCATGAAACTCACAGCTGTGAAGGCACGCAAATAAAAAACGGATTTGAGCTCACTCGAACGAAACTAACTATAATTTGAACTCCAATTCCAGGGAACAAGGATTGTTTTTATTCCTTGATATTATCAGAAAGTGAACGTAATTTGCATTAATAAATTAACCATAAGTTAGGTATTAGGCCGTATGTATGGTTAATTTGTATTTATTTGTTGGAGTCAGATGGGTACTGAACGCCAAATTTCAATAAGACAGGCTGCTTAAATTGTTTTATCCGTTCGCAATTACCTAGTAATAAGTAGTATAGTAAAAAGTAACTAACATGAAGTCATCGATGCTAAGGTGTCTTTTTTTGTATTGAAACCCTTTGTTCACAGCTATAAAAGAAAACTTTCAGTTGATTACTCAGTAAACCCCATTAATCTCCGCAATTTACAAAACTTTCTGTCGCGCCGGTATTAGTTTTCAAAACCCCGTTCAACTTCTGGTGTGAAAGATAGCTAGCCCTCGCAAAGCTCTGATATCTATACGTAATGACTGGATTTGCGCAGCCGGCCGACGTCAACAACAAGCACCAATGGTAGCATGCTGCTATTTTTTCGACAGAAAACTGTAATCGAAACCGAAACCTAACCGTGTACAGACATTAATTTATTGTCTTTTTACTACTATTGCTTATTACTAGCTAGTGTTTTCATTAATTTTACAATCCTGCTGTGATAGTTAATGCTGCTGTGATAGTTAATGCTGCTGTGAAAGTTATAAGCCTGGTATGAAAGTTACAACTTTTGAAAACTTTTAGGAGGGGTATTGGTGGGGCTGGGGGTTATTGAACGTGGGTACTTTCGGTGTAACGTCAATTTAGCATTATGGCAATCGCAACCAACGTTTTTGGCAGAAATTGTGAGTCGAGAACTTTTCGTTTTACTTACATGTGTTTGCGAACGTGTGCTCCACTGTCATTTCTCCAGTTTCATGCCTGACAGTGCAAATGATGGTCTTCTCCTTTGCTTCATTCCCAATGGCATAAGTCATCTTACCCTTCAAATCCAGGTGGAGACTTATAGAGGCGGTAACAAGTTGTTGTGGGTCTTTCTTATACTGCATCTTTTCACTCGCTGGATACGGTTTTCCGTTGACAGTCCAGTTCATCATCAGAGGTTGAGGATTGCCTTTTGCGGATACGCATGTTAAGTTGATTTCCGAACTTCCCTTGATCTCGGTTTTTTTGTCGACGACTTTTTTCCCATCGTCCCATTGGAGAAAGGGTTCCTGGGGTTTCACTGAAAAGCATAATTCAAAATCATGTTTATAATGTATAAGCTAACTTTAGCCGGCCGCACACTGCATTGAAGAAAACACTTATGACAGAACGTCTTGCCTTGACGTGTCTGATGTGATCAGTTTAACATGGGTTTCAAACACGTTGTCAGACACCTTGAGGCATTTTCCCTTGTCTGCAACGGCTTCTTATTCATATGGCAGTTAAGGCAGTTACCTCGGGGTCAAACTGAAGAAGAGGCCTGGTGGAGCCCCCGACAATGCACTTATCATCATTATGCAAAATAATTTTGTTTACACAGTTCAGTTTTGACGAACTGCTATTGCTCTTACTAATTTTACATAGAGAAAAAGGCTTTACTTTTCCCTACTTAACAGTCATAACAGTTTATCATTTTTTCCTCCTGGCGTAAAGCTGCGCACTATCACATCTTACTTTGATGGCCCTGCAACCTCGACCCCATATCAGGGTAAGGGGGTGGCGGGGGCCCCATACCAAGGTGAGGGGGGATTTTTCAAGGTATGTCTCAGGGCCACGACATGGGTAGATAAGCCCCTGCTTGTCTGGCAGTGCTACCCAAACCTTCGTCTTGTGACAAAACACTCTCAAACACTAGATCTGCGTATGCTTGGCAAAGTCATATGAACCTTACTTTCGATTCAATGTGTGCCGGCATCAAATGTCGTTTAAATAAGTATAGTTTTAAAACACTATAGTTTTAAACTTAACTTTGACAATGAAACTTGAACACTTAAACCCTTTTTATCGCATGTGCTTTTCGCTTCAGTGCCTTTTATAAACACTGGAAATTCTGTGGTTCAGTTCTCACTTATAGGAATACTATACCTCCGACTTTCAATTTTGTATCGTTAATTTAGATACGGGCATTACTGTTAAGACACATCTGATAAGTAGGTGTTACTGCAGAAGCCATATGAATTTTTAAAACACCTGCTTTACGTACAGGACGCGTGAGTAGCTTGCAGTCGCTGGAGAAAATCCCGTTTGAATCTCATGGCGTGACGTCATCTTTCTAACCGCAATCCACAACTGTCTGCACGACTGCGCAGATGCTAGAAACAAATTGGCAACACCCGAGGGATCGCACATCACGCCGAGAAGGTAAGACCGCACCCCAACTGCCTTTAGGAAAGATGACGTCATTGCCGTCCATGGCACCAGCACTTGCTGCGTCTCGTTTGGTCAAGTGATTTAAAAGACGCAGTTGCTCTTATTTAATTCGACATAACTATCAAGGTAAGCGAGATTTTATAAGTTTTAAAAGAATTGAAAAAAACTGAAAAAACTTTCCGGGTTTAGTATTCCTTTAGACGCTGAAGGTGCTAACTCAGTACAGCAACTATTTTGGATTTTTTTTCGTATGAGATTGACCAAAACTTTGTAGCCGGCCGCACACCGCATTGAACATGAAAACGCCTTTGGACAAAAGGTTTTGTCATCAGGTGTTTTGTTCGATGCTGTGTTCCGGCCTTCTATCTCTATCCCTGTTTTTTTTTTCTTTAATCTTTGAAAACTATAAAAGCTTTGTTTTTTTTTTATGTAGAGTAAGCACTTCAGTTAAAATAGTACTACTCTGGGCCGTTGGACGAAGCAGAGGCCTGAGGGCACATTTGCGCGATAATGTTGATTTGCATTCTCGCAGCTAGAAGCTCGACATCATTTGAAATTGCAACATACATGAATTTGCACTTTTTAGGTGGCTTTATGGCACCCTGCATTTTAAGTGGCACCGTATGGAACATGTCACCCCGATAGTAGCCTACAGGAACCCTGTTATTGCAGCACCCACACGATGGCCAGTTAGCACCTTTCATTAAATGGCACCTGTCCGTTAATTGGCACTTTTTATGTGGCTTTATGGCACCCTGTACTTAAGTGGCACCATGTGTGGAATTTGTCACCCTTAGAGTGGCCAACAGGTACCCTGCTTTTCAATAGCACCACAGAATTAATGTTGCAGTGCACTCATACGATGACCATTTGGCACCCTTCATTAATGACACCTTCACATGAATTCACACCTATTTGGTGGCTTTATGACACTCTGTATTTTAAGTGGCACCATGAATGGTACATGTCGCCCTAAGAATAGCTTACAACCACGCTGTATTTCAGTGGCACCTCAGAATTACTGCTGCATTCATTCGATGGCCATTTCGCACCCTTTATTAAATGGCACCTGTCCATTAATTGGCACTTTTTTGATGGTTTTACAGTACCCTTCATTTTAAGTAGCACCGTCTATAGAATATGTCACGCCTAGAATGGCCTACAGTCACCCTTCGTTTCAGTGGCACCACAGAAATATTGCTCCACCCACACAGTGGCCATTTGGCATCCTTCGTTATATGACCTGACCACTATTTATCACCTTTGTAGTGGCTTGTTGGCACACTTTTCTACCATTCCGATTAGTGGTACCGTATGGCATCTCTACTGGGAAGAAAACTGCCAATGGTATCATTTCCCCTCATATCACCTCATTTTAACTTTGTCCGGACCAAATGGCACCTAACCGACACCTTCACATTAGGGATGGGTCGGTTTCATTATTTTGACTTCGGTTCCGGTTTCGGTTTTCATGCTCACAAAACTGCGGTTTCGGTTTCGGTATCGGTTTTTGCCATCCTCCACCCAAACCAGATATTTCGAGTTTTCTTTATTGTAACAGTAGTTTTACTAGCTTCTAACCTGCTCCTGCTTTCAGTTCCAGTAGCGTGATAGACCATGGGTCTAGCTGTGGCACCATTTTTTTCTATTTTTTTTCTAAATGACCAGGAGCTTTGCTGTGAAATATACGTAGAAAATGATAATTATTAAAAAATTCAAAACAACAAATCAATCTTTGATTTTTCGAACACCGTACGAAAAACCGACTCAAAATCCGAATCGGCTTCGGTTTCGGTTTTCAGTAAAAACCGAAAATTCGGTTTCGGTGATTGACCCATCACTACTTCACATGCCAAATCACACTCATTATACCCATTATTTGGCATCTTTAACTATGAGCCAGCAAATGCTTAATTTAGACACACGCTGGCGTGTAGCCGTCAAGTAATAGACATGGGACTATAAACTGAATTGAACTGAAACTTATTATGCTCACTTGTTTCTGATTTACTATTATACCACACGCCATGGCTGTTTGCTGTGACGTGCATATCACGTGACTGGGCTATTCCAATCAGACGGCCAAACAGCCGTTGTTCTCGTTCGTCATTGGCTAACTCATGGTGACGTCACGGCAAACAGCCATTGCGTATGGTTTTTAAAGATAATGCATCTGGTACTATATTGGAAAAATAATTAATTAGCGACCATTAGTTATACGAAAGTTGTTAATATTTTTTGAGGCTATTCAAGAAATGAGTTACCATTAAATCTTCATAAGAAGCTCACAACCTGTATTTTCACTAAAGCAAAACCAGAAAACAACCATAAGGGTAGAGGGACTCATCAAGTTTTCGCCATTGGGAGGCCGGTACGATTGAACGACTTATTTAGTTATCCAACACGGGCTTCAGGAAGCCAGTTGAATTAAACTACTTTCCTCGACTATTTGCCGTGAATACTGTTGATGTTTGGGTTTTAGGGAGTGCGACCAAAACTGGGTTATGTGCCCCACGACGAAAACCCAGGAAATAGTTGAAATAGTTTATTGGGTCTAAATCTGGCCTACAAACCATGCACCCAAATTACTCTAAACTCTGCACTCTACAAGCCTAGCAACAAACCATCACAGACCAAACGAACAAACCAAGAGCAGGAGGGGGACCCTCCACCACAGCCTCTGGCTCACTCAAAAACAACCCAAATGTCTCTAGGTAGCGTGACAAACATTAAGGACCGGACGAAGCGCACCAACTCTACCCTTGCTACATGCACCCATGTAAAGTTTGGCCGTATCGTTCCATTCGAACACCTAGTGACAGTTATTCAGCAATTATCAGCCATTATGGGTCATTACCACGTTCGACAAGCAGGAACTTTTGGAAACATTTGCCACCTTCGAACACTGTAAGAAACAACAACTTTTCCACGTGGACTGACGTTCCATTCTTTGCAACTTGTAATGTGGCTTATGGCGGGAAGCTTGCTACATATGGAAAGAACGTTTTACCGCCAGATACACTCGCAAAAGGTGGCTACAAGCGGCAGAGATGCTCTTTGTCGTCTTGTAGGACAAATTCATGTTGATCGATGTCGCGTTGTAAATAATTATCTTGTTGTATATTTTGCTGAAGGAGACGAAGTAAATTGGATCATTTTGTTTGCAAGCGTGATTCAACCCATTGAATTTATACCCAGACATCCCTCGAGGTCTCGCCAGGATTGATTGATTAGTCTATTCGGGCCTTCACCCGTAGTCATGCGCCCTGATGCAGCAACTAATACCAGGGTCGTTGACATGCAACAATCAACATGCCGTGAATACGTTCACGAGCATTTATTTCGGAGCCATGGCCCACTATACATAACCTTATGCTACTTGTACACCGACTTACACACCATCAACATCACCATCACAATACACCACACCAATGCCAGCTCCATCTTCCCTCAACCTGCCAAACAGCTACTGCCACACAGCTACTGCCACACAGCTGCTGGGCTGGGCTATTGGGTTTCTTTCACGATAATTTAACACTACAACAGCCTGCAACAATGTAGAATCAACTAAGAGTCAACTATGAATCTAGTTGACACAGGCTAAATCTAGACACAACGCTGGTGTGTTGCCATCAAGTAACAGACATAGGGCAAAGCGTCTCTTAGAACAAAAAAAAAAGATCACTAAGCTCATATCTCAATGGAATTCATAAATAAAAGCCGGATTAGCGTTTACTCGAACGAAACGAACTGTAATTTGAACTCGTCATTCCAAGAAACAAGGATTGTGACTGGCCAACTTCCATGCACACGTATAAATGTGCATCACTAATCAGACAAACAAAACGATTGGATATTCCGCACATTAAAAATGCACACAAGAACTTAAACTTACCCCTGCAGCACTTGCAAACACAAACGCCGTAAACAATAACACGCCTACAAAATAGAAAAATGAAAAATACAAACAAATTTTAAATGCACACACAAAATACACATTAGCCACTCACACAAAAGCTGTTCTGACATTAACAGCGAGTAAAAACAATTCCCTGGAATTGGCGTTCAAATTATAGTTCGTTTCGTTCGAGTCGAACTTTTTCCGGCTTTGTTTGTGTACTTTCACAGCTGTGAATTCCATTGGGATACATGCTATAATTTTTTCTAAACTGCGAAGTTGGTTTTTGTTCAGTTGGTTCTTCACCATTTCGAATGTAAGCTTATTGAATACTGTGTCCAGACTAGGGGCCGACTGGTACTTAATTCAGGATGGCGTTCGCCACCTGGCCTTTGGCCTCTGGCTGCCTGGCCTGGCATTTTGCCTGTTTTTATAACAACATAATTTCTTAACAAAAAATATTCTGTCCCACGTTAGTGCCACCTCCCCTAGTCCATCCCTGATCCAGACTCTTTTGATTACCCTACATGTTTTATAAGACGATAAATCCCACCAAGGTAATAAGTCTTCACAGTGAATTTACTAAATAGTGACCGTAAACTTACCTAGAACAAACAAAGTGTAGTCTTTTCCATGATTACATTTCCACTGGCCATCATGAATGGTCAGGTTTGCTGTAAGGATTTGCAGGTCGCAGGTTTTATTATTTACGATTTTAACTTGACGTTCTTCAAAGTCCGAAGGGGAGCTTAGATCTATTACAATATTTCTAATTGGTGTCGTCCATTCACAGTCTTTGTTTACTTTGCCTTTCTCGATGTTGCAAAGCAGAGTTATGGATTCACCTTGCTTGACCACTTCAGAGTTGCAACCTGAAATTTTAAGGACAGTTTTAGTTGGAGACATCAATTAAGTATATCAGCCAGACAACGGCGTTCGGCAACAACGCTGGGGGAAGATCGAGCGGCAAAGCTCCAAGATCAACAGAGGCGTTCTTACAGCATTGTTACTGAATAACGTTGTCTGACACACCCGTACAACGAGCCCAATGTTGCAATATACGTTCTTCTGGGGCGTCGGATGAACGTCTAACTGGAAAATCGTCTAATGGGATGAT
>JAHWFP010115864.1:169565-185711 GCA_023313725.1 Lithobius niger | reverse complement strand
TTTTTTTTTACTTTTCAGAAGGCAGAAACAGATACTCTACTCATATAATACACTGATGGATCCCCAACAGATTCTATTATTGCATGTTGCATTTTGAATTTGGTAACAGTGGGGGAATTAGAACTAATGCAGGTAATACCGTGCCTACTCTTGGGCATGGCACTACTCTGGTTTCATTGTAAAACTCCTGAGAAGCATTTTGTTATTTAATAGAAGTAGTTACAAAAATGTGATGCAGTAAACGGCACTGGCACCAGTTTGTGTATTCGTGTCACGTATGCTGGGTCGAAGGTCAAGGTCACCAAAAAAAGTCACGTTATTCCTTGATAGTTATCTATTCCAGTCACGTGCATGATGTCGAATGAAGTAACGTTATTCCTATATGGTTATCTTTCAGTTTTCAACATTGCGTAGGTTGTGTCAGAGTGGCCGAGAGGTCAAAGGCATCAGATACAAGTTCTGTTCCTTAAATGATCTGGTCCTCAATTGAGGGCATGAGTTCGAATCTCACCTCTGACACATCTTTTAAATTTTTTTTAGTGTATGGGTTATGTTTAATTTATTTCAACTATGTATGAATAAACTGGATGGAATAACATTTCGACACTAAATATTACGTAATATTACGTGACCAACAAATTCTTCCAGAACGTACTAAAAACATGCATTGTAACATTAGAAATCGAACTACATACGGAACCCCATGAGAAACATCCACCCCGCAGTGCTTCCCTGTGTCCTCTCCGTGAGGTTGATGATTCTAGCTCGATTTGCACTGCTAAGAATGACTTGTATACCAATAATTCACGTTTTAGCCGATCAGCAAGAATTTGTTGGTCAATAACTCATACAAGTCAGTGTGGTACGGGGACAACAAGAGGCTTAAGGGGTATCTCGAGAGATTCCATAGCTAGCTCGATTTATAAGCTAAGAATTGACTTGTGTACCATATTTCATGACTTTTAGCTCATGATGTTCATGATTAGCCCAAATTCTGGCCCGTAACATCTGCATACTACACTAGAAGATCGAACCAATGAACCGATACTCAAGTTTTACAGCTGAAAACATAGGTATGAAATGGCCTATGGCCTTTTGAACGCTATATTAATGTGACTACAATTATTGTTGTTCTTCTTGTTAATGAAATTTTGTTCTCACCTAGAGATCAAACCAAAGAACCGATTTTCAATTTTTATAGCTCTTAAAATTGAGTAATAAAAAGGTTCTCTTATAACAGTGTGATTATATCATTCTTTTCTATGGTATTCTTGCTGAAACACGACCAAAAATAATGGATATTACTATGAAAAAACGCTTAAGCATATAAAATATGGATGTAAGCCTTAAAAAAACTTAAAGCCCTAAAAGAACAGGTATTAGAAAAAGACATGTAAGCCATCAGCGTTGCACTAATACGTGTAAAAGAAGCTCCAGCTTGTTTTTTTGGGTCGCTGGAGATTCTTTTACACGTATTAGTTCGACACCTATGGCATACATGGCTTTTTCTAATATCTGTTCCTTTAGGGCTTTAAGTTTTTTAAGGCTTACATCCGCATTTTATACGCTTAAGCATGTTTTAATACTAATTCTTCTATAGGTCATCAATTTATTAAGAGAATAACTGTTTTTATCCACTGTTAGTCCTTTAGTAGTATTTTCTCTGTTGCTGCTTAGTTATATTTTTATTTTTAGTTCTGAATCAATTTTTAGCTCGGATTAGTGGAATGAATGTTTACTGATAATGTTGTTCTTTAGCTGTATCCCTCTCGTACCTCTTCAAAGTATTAGCTTAAATTCATAGGATGCTGTTGTTTGTGGAGATGTTTGAGGATGGTCATAAACAACCTTCTTATTCAAACTTTGAGAGAGTCATTGACGAGGCTGAATTATTCACAAGACCTGAGAACATCAAACGTAATTTAATTTTCAGAAGTTACAAATGCGTGCCTTGATTACATAAAAGGTAAAATGTAATGTAAAAATACAATGAACAAAATCAGGCAGCCGCCATGTTACTAAAAAAAAACATTCGTATGTTGACGTACCCTCGCCCCACACCCTTCCTTCCAATAAAGTTTCCGGATTAGTATTTTTGCAACACTGGAGGAAGTGGAAAGGAAAGTTGCTAGATAGGAATAGAAGAGGGTGCTGTGTTGAAAGAAAATGCCTTCAAGTTTTCGGAGCTGGCAAAAGAGTGCTTTACCAGTCATCTGCCACATGGATCTTTACCGAAACACCATTACCAAAAATTAATTTCACTCTCTGTACACTCTCTGAAGAATGTACAAAGAGTCTAACTCCGCCTTAAAAGATGAATGGCATCCTATGGAATTAGAACACAATGGTAATTAACCCCTTGCAATAGGCAAATGAAGCAAATGCACCACACTTGCTGTTAATGACGACCTTATTTGGTGGATCTCCCCAGCTGGACACTCGTTTTCAGTTGCAAAACTATGTTGCTGATTCATTTCGGGTAAAATTTTGTCCTTGCACTGAACGAATAACAAAAAGTAATCAGTCGCCAAATGTGTTCTGGTGTGGCTTAAGCACTAAAGCAGAAATGATGAATCAAATGATTGAATGGAAACAAATAATAAGTAGAACTTCTTACCAAGACATTGTGTTCCTCTTTATCCATTCCCCATCTGACTTCAGTACTGTGTCCTCGATAAAGTAGAGGAGTTTCTGCAATAACCAAACAATTATATAGTAAAAGTAGTAAAGAGCATTAGGTCATTGTAAATAACATCTATTTGACAATATCGTAATTCGTTTTCTCAACTGAATTTCCTTATAGTGTCAGTTAATTAAAAGCATAGTAACAATGCGTAACCAAAATTATTCAAAGTACTAGTGAAGTAATTCCATAGAACTGCGTTATTAGGGTTTTTGTAACCGAAAACTTACATTAATTTTATGTATATTGTTTATTGGACCTAAAACTATCAGGCTGTCATCAATTTTTAAAATGCGTTAATTTAAACAAAAGTAGACCAATTTGTGCACTGATTGCATAAGCCTGGAAACTTAAGATTGAGATTTAAAACAACCGTCGATTTCTAAAATCAGGTTTGCAAATTTAACAATAATTGCGAAACAATATACAGTAATGCTGCATTCGTAATGCTGTTTCATGCAACAAGGCCTCTTGCATCAATAAAAAGAGTATTTGGCACAAAGTTTTAATTTCACAATGTAAATCTGGCCCTGTCTCGTCGTACAACAATTTAGACAACTGTATTTAGAAGTAATAGTTATAACCATTAAGGTCTTAATTTTGTTGTAAAGACTACTGTTTATCAATAGTTAATTGACGTAATTATTATAATTAACTCACTATGGAGTTTATTTACTTGGTCTAGTCCAAGATAAGTTAAATTGGTTATTGACAGACAGTTAAAATAAAATTAATTAGTTTATTTAAAACTAACTTTAGACTGAGCTATATCCCTCTGGTGTGGGTCACGCATATCCCTTTTACAAGGAACACCTGTCTTCGTCACTGAAACTGTGGCACACAACTTATGAGAAGACATGCTCGTAACCTCGCATAGTGCTGCAGTGGTCTCAGCCCTCAACTTAATAGACATTAAACTTCGTGAACGCCAAACCATTTGTCCTATGCACTTCAAATTTGGTGTGCACTCATCTCGAGGCACCATCTGGGCACCCCCAGAAATGTCAAAGCTCTACAGCTCTTTGGAAGAAATGCCAACTTTTGACACCCAGTGCTCCCACTACCGTTCAACTTTGCCAAACACGAACTAGTTGTCCTAGACATTTCAAACTAAACATGCCCATAACAGTCCATAAATTTTCAAAGCTCTAGATGTAAAATATGACATTGATTATTAGGTCAATAACATGGTAGCCATAAAAACATGATTTCAATACAGGCCTGTTATGGAAGCCCTATGGTAAATACTCTGACTACCAATAGCGCCCGTACGATACGAACTACGAATCAAGGGATAGGCTCCATCACCTGGGGACAAGATATCCTTGGCCACCAATTTTCTAACATAAAACACTGGTAGTTACCAAGAAACAGCAAACCTATGGGAATATTGTATAGGGAAACCAATGCTTAATACTTCGACTATCAATAGTGCTCGACTGAGACGAGTAATTACTCTAGGGGTAGCCTAAGTCGTGTCGATGGGTGGGTCTCCCTGAACACTACCTCCCATACTGCTCAAGATCGTCGCCTGCCTCTTTTAGTCGTGTGCTGCATGCAAACTTTTTTCTCACTGGGCTTTAGTTTGGTTACATTTTTTTTATTTACAAAGTAAATCCAAGTTAATTGTTGTTGTTATTGCTTTAATTAAAACTGGTGTTCATTTAGTGTTTATTTACTATTCAGTGAATATTTAATGAACTCGTCCGTAGATGCAATTTAATACTATGTGATCTATTTAAAAAAACCATTATCTTCCATTAACTAACCTGGCTTCAAGGGACTGGCTTCAAGACTGACTTCGAAACCTTTTCAAAACTTTTGTAATAGTATGCCATCCACACACTGGAGGCAGTCTGAATGGGAAATTTTTTCTTTTTTTTTTATGGGTTGGCAGTACTGTCTTTCTCTCTACTGCCTTTCTCTCTCTAGCTATTCTGCTTTGATTCTTCCTTTATTATATTTGTTTTCCTTAACGAGATTTTTCAGTAATGTTCAAAATTGAGCCGGTTCATCTATACGAGCGTCAGTTTGCTTTGCATAACATAAGGCTCAAAGAAATTTATTTATTTTTGTGACATTACGAAATGAGATCAAACTGCGTTGTTCAGAGTGTTGGAATGATACAAAAGAATACTCTATATTTGAAAATCCTGTTACAAAAGTAACAATTGACAGTTGTTAAAAAAATATCACACCTACAAAGGTTACAAAACGGTAAACAGTTCAATTAAATTTCTATGCCAGTCAATTGGAGCGTAGCAAATGCTTCTTTACACAAGATATAAACGTGTGTCGTTGCGATGGTGACACAATGGTGCATCCGTTTTCAACATTTAAGTCACGTCGAGTGATTGTTTATTTAGGGCTACCAAAAAGATTAAATGTTTCCTTCGTAACTTTTATTGACGTAATTAATTTTTACTGGGAATCGTACACGGCAGACATATGCACATCCTGGTGTAATCAAGCACGTCCTTCTCCTACATTACAATATGTACTATACCGATAAATTTTTCATTTAGTAGCCATGGGAGCTTGAAGAGAAAGACTTGTAAGTAACCATTCTTTTTTAGTAAGGTGACTTGTTAAATTATGGTTCAATGCAAAAAAAGCGGCTTCATTTATACACCTGTCTTGCTTTGCCGTTACTAGTCCTAACCTTCAACAAATTCGGCACGAATTTGGAGTAGAGCTTATCACTTTCTAACTATGAAATGAAGACCATGCTGATTGGTGGAATTGTTGCACTTTTATTTTAATAAAAAAAAAAATAGACATAAATCGCTGAAAATAATACTAAGGAAAATTGGAAATTAAGCCAACAGCGCCAGTTGAGGATGTGGCCATAGCGACTAAGGCGCCATGCAAGTGATCTGGGGGCGAACTGGGTAGCTGGTTCGAATCCGGGTCATGCCACTCCGACGAAACGTAAGAGCATAAAGGTGGCTTACTGAACTACGTTATTTCTGGTGTATGATTTTCGCTGTTGGCTTAATTTCCAATTTTCCTTTTATTTTAATGTCATCGAAATGTCACTATTCAATACAATTTTACTGAAATACTATTCAATACTATTAATACTGAAATATTGAATACTGAATACTGAAACACTGAAATACTGAAATTCATTCTACTATCCGAGCATGAGAAGAGGGGGGTGGTTCGCATATAATACAATATATTTATTGCTACGTAGTTCAGTTCATGTTTCGTTTTTGTGAATTCATGGCACTAGGCGTGCAACATGTCAGAGTGAATATGGGTTGTGGAGCGAATTAAATCGTGTAACAAGCCACCTTAGTTAACCTGGTTACGTATGGCCGCATTATTTTTTGTTCGTCCTGTCTTTATTTGTTATAACGCGGGTGATTCGGAGTTAGTTTATCGCCGATGGCGTATGGAAATCTTCGGGTGGAGCGAATTTCGGTATTGCACATCCCCGTTAGTTCCATCGTAGTTACCTAATAAGTCCGATGAAGCTGTGGCCTCGTGCAAGTGTTAGTGGGCCTAAAAAACCATTTTTTCGTGAAGCTTTCGGGAGAAAAAATGCGACGAATGATAATTCAGAAAATGGTCGACACCTATAAACTTGACGCACGTTGTATTTGTTTGTTGTTCGTTTGTCTGTTTATCGTTCCCCTCTATCCCTTACCAGCGACTGTTCTTCGAGAATGAAAGGGTAGCAAACGGAACAATGTTTCTTACTAGTTTAAGAAATATTGTTTCATTTTACTGCCTGCTCTGAATCGTTTTCCAGACGGAACCGCACGTTGGTTTATCATGTAATGAAGCGTAAAAACACGATTGCTTATGTGGAATATATTAAAAAAAAACATGCATTGATTACACCGCTGTAGCCCGACCTTGCCGCAGTGCCGATAAAACCTTCCCGTCCTAGGTTTTCTCAGGTAGTGCTCCTGGGTATAGTCTTCCCGTCCTAGACTATACTTTTTATATTAAGTAAAAGCGTTGGACAACCCCCTATGTCACGATTGTCTGCTCGTGCTTATAAGGTCGAAATCCCAAAATCATTAGCTCCGAGCGAACAGCAGAGGGAAACCAGAAAATGACCGTGACCTACATTCTTCTTATTAAAAATATGGACGCACTATCAATGGGCACTTATAAGTATAGTTTATAAATATGTAATAAATATACAATAGCTTATCTAAAAAAATTATTAAGTTGATAAATATGCAATAGCTTTTATGCAAACACATAAACACTTGTTTATTTTTCCCCACTAAATAAAATTTTCTTTGGAAGTAATTTGGGTAAAAATTAGCCCACGAAGGCTAATTTCTCATATGCTTCGTACCCCGCCGAAAAACATAAACAACATTTTAGCTACCCCAAAGCAATATATTTTAGTGAAACCAGGAGGACACATTTTTAGGCCTACACCTATTGGGGGGGGGGGTGTAACCCTATGGTCAATAACTTCTGAACCGCATCAGATACAGATGTGCTGTTTGTGACGTTATAAATGCCTTTGCAAGGGCAAAATTTAAGGTTGGAGTTTAAGTTCTGTTGAACAAATAGTGCATTTGCAAAGCTATTTAAAACGCCACAAACAGCACGTTTATGTCTGTACCATTCTTAACAGCTCTTTAGTTCAAAAACAGCAGTCAATGACTGTTATTAGCAACACCTAAAACCACAACATGAAACTAGACTGGCTCCATCAAAAACGAAACCTATTGCTACCAAGAAAAAAAAACCAAGCGCCATCTGTTGATAAAGTGAGGATCAAAAGTCTACTGAAACTAGACAGTTGCACCATCTATGGGCACTAATTGTCACCAAGAAATAAATGACAGTTGCACCATCTATGGGCACTAATTGTCTCCAAGAAATAAATAACCAAACGCCATCTGCAAAAGTCTACGGGAATCAAAAGACGCCATCTATTGATCATGAATCAAAATAAATGCCAACCATGTACTGAATCTAGACAGTTGATCTATGGGCATTCTGTCACCTAGAAATAAATAACCAAGCGCCATCTGTTGATAAAGTGCGGATCTCAAAAGTCTACTAGAACCAAGCGGTGCCGTTTGTCATGAATCAAAATAAATGCCCACCACGTACTGAAACTAGATAGTTGCACCATCTATGGGCACTAATTGCCACGAAGAAATTAATAAAATCGAAAAATGAAAGTTCTCAGTATGAATGCTATGCCATCTGTGTAACAACTACAGCTGAAACAAAGACCTCCATCTCCACCTATTGAAAGTTTGAAAGTGCTCAGTTCCATCTATTGAGAATTTGAAAGTGCTCAGTGCTAAGCAGTAAAACAAAGCCCCATCACAAGACTCAAGGAACAAAACAACAAATTTGATTTATTTGATTTTATTAATTTGTGGTTTGGAGGATAGCGCCAACTTATTGTTGTTGAATTTCGTCCAAGGGGTTCTTGGTCTCACGGATGATTTCAGGGATGTTTTCGAGAAATGAGTTACATTCCACAAAGTTCATTTCAAATTGGGTTATAAGAATCATATTCTCATCAAAGGAATAGAAGACTAGTTTCGTGGAAACACCGTTAAATTTTATTCTTAGCCTCTTATTTTCTCCCAGACGGACTGCTTCAAAAATAACGAATCCAATGCATTCACCAACGTAGAATTAAAATGATGTAGCAACATGGCTTTTGTTGACGTACTGAGAAACGGTTTGATCACATTTTGAACCCTCTCTATGGTGCCCAAAGCCACACTTTCATCGACACCTCCACCGAAATGACCTTTGTTGGCTCTACATTTCAAAATTTCTTGGTTTAAAACACTATGATTTTTTAACAAAACATCCCTCACGCTGGCATTCAAATCAATTTGGGACTGGCCCATGGTGAAGCTGACGACAGCATTTTCGCCGAAGGAAGTGACTTGAACCGTGGAGTGAGGGCCCAGGGCGAAAACATTATCGTCACTCATATTGGTTACTTGCTGCCGCTTCTTTAATAATAAGTGGTATTAATTTTATTTTTGTTTTTTATGCTCTTATCCTTCAAATTTGCAATGTACCTCTAACTAATGGTGCCCATTCGGAATGACTCCTGAATAGGAGATCAAAATAGTGTTCCCAGTTTGCAGTTCTATTAGAGCCCTGTCGAAGCTAACCACGGTGGCTTACTCGCCAGCAATTTTATGAATGGTCTTAACCGAATTAACTCCGACCTGTAAACTCACTTGGAATTAAATATTGATCCGTGAGGCCAGACCGTATTCGGAAGCTGTGATATACTGTTGGCCAATTTCTGATAACCATTTAAAATTGTCTCACGTTTCTAAATTCGAACGAAAACAGTAGACACGCCTGAAAACTCGTGATTCCTTTCTAATCCGATTTATTTGAATGTCAACGTATTTTTTGGTCGCTGCATCGCTGTCACTGGATGGCTGACCCAAACTTACTAATTTCTTATCAGCCAAGCTTAAATTGCCATCAAAATCTTTACTTAAACCTATTTCAGAATTCAGGTAGCCTAGAGTGACTGCTTCGTTTTGACTACTACTACTTCGTTTAGACGCTACTACCTTCACATTCCTAAACAATGCACTTGGTTTCTCCAAAACTGCAGAGGGCAATTTGAGTTTAGGTGGAAACAGAATAGTTGATTTGGGGGTGCCCGTTTCCAGCTGAACTCAAATTGCCCTCTGCAGTTTTGGAGAAACCAAATGCATTTTTACGAATGTGACGGTAGTAGCGTCTGAGTCAGAAATAGGGGGTGCTAAGTTGGTAATTCTTTTCTGCCTAGCATCAAAAGCAGCGTCTGGTCCGCTCAAAAATTTCCATTAGGTGATGGCATTTTGATCCGTTTTGCAGAGTTACCAAATTTATCGACGGAGCTCATATTTTTTCCTTCAAGTTATGGATAATTTGAAAAAACGTTTTCACCCTGGCACAAACGTTGAATTACGTACAAGCAATACTGGCTACACAGTATCTTCCTAAATTCTTGGATATGTCGGTGGTTTGATAGGAAGTTACCGCCGAGCTATCTTTTGATCTCGAGAGGAGCTTTTAAACCAACAGAATTGAAATAAAAACAACAGCTGGGCCCTCGACTGAAATCACACACCCAGTGGCTTCCTGCAGCTGTGGAGTCCTGTAAATAATTGACGATGCCGCTCTCTCCAGTCAGCCACAGACGTTGAGGAAGGTGGTCTTTGCTGAACATTCCTCTGCAATTGGTGATACCTAATTTTTTGGCATATCTGTTTTAATCTACGTCAGTCAGAGCCCTGTCTAAGGGTATGCTGGCTTCAGATAATATTCATGGTTTCAGTGTTTGGTTTGCTTTGGCTTTTTTGTAAGTCGATTTTTTTTTAATCTGGCCCTTTTCTTTCTATACATGGCGAGCACCTCCTTGGCGGCGTTATGCCGTTTCAATTCTTGCAGCTGCCTGGCATTATTCTTGGCCGAGTTGAAAGCTCTGGAAATTCGGACGGCGCCACCTGCCAAACCACCAACAGCGCTCAACCTTGCCAGGGCTGGAAGAAGAATTGTCAGTACATCGCCAGTTTTGGTACGGGAAAATTTCAAGATAAGTCTCTTACCCGTTTTGCAAGATTTTAATATTTTACTGTGTTGCATTTTAGTCAGTGGAAGCGTCACATTTCCTGTCCTTAGCCGAGAAGTGGAAAGGTGAAAGAAGGAATTTTGCCAGCTTTGAGGTGTTTTAAAATATTTTGCTCTTGATGGGGAGTCAAAGAGACTGCTACGTTTTTGTACATGGTTTTACCTCTTTATGAAAAAATAAAGTAAATAAAGTATCATACCAAAACCTTGACTTTATTACTGTCTAGTTTCAAATACATTATTCTATCACTAATGACCAATGCTAAAGCTTTCGTGTTTGAAGGGAAGGTGGTTCTGAAGCGCATTTTTACTTGCAAATCTATAACTGACGATGACAATCTTTCAGACTACTTCAAGACGTCCAGTACAACCAAAGGAATTTTTTTCGAGAAAATATTGACTTCATAAGCTGGTCCAGAAGATCCCGACCCCAACCCGTAGTACTGCTTCCTAAAATCCACGAACATTTGATATAAGTTAGAGATTTTACCTTGCACAAAATTTGATAAATCGTGAAAAGGGTAACGTTTGGAATTGAGAGTTACGTGGATGTCTGTAAAGTTACAGTGATCGAAAACTGCCGGATTTTTTTTCGCATCATTGTCTCTTGCCGTTTGAAAAGCTATTATCATCCACTTCGGCCGTTCAATAGCAGACGTAGTGACCAATATCCAAGCGCAACTGGTCGAGGTGGTAAGGTCCAGCTGGTCCGAATACCAGTGTCTGAATGCGAGGGGTGTTAGGAAAAAAGGGCGCGAACGTTTGTTGTTCGTCCTCAGGATTGGAAGAATGGCAAGACTGGACAGCCACGTGCTAATTGTGTAGCACGTGCCACTATTGTCGTTGTTCTTTGTTGTCAAGATGTCGCCGGGACAAGACGTATCGAAATGGCTTCGTTGGTGTTGTTAGCTTAAGTAGGCTAGAAGATAGGGAAAGTATATTTTGCCGTGGCCACACAGATGTGTCTGCCATTGGTGTTTGCCTTCAACAAGATGTCGGCAACAAGACGGTTGTAAAAGACTGTTGCTCCAAAGGAGGCCCGCCCGGAAGATCGTCGTCAACTCATACAAGCAGTTTATCATCCACGTCGCTACGTTGAGGTAAATATACAGTCCATAAATGTACGCTATTTACCCAATCCTTTTCCCACCAAAATGGTTATGAGCCCAGGAATACTGATGAACTATGCAGGATTTTCGACCGACTGCAATCCGAAATCGACGGGTGAAGTGAAAATGCGGAGGGCCGAATAGAACGGAAAATTTGAATCCCGAGAGCCTCCATCTTGTTTGTTTTGGTGCCGGAGCGGAAAAACTGCGATCTAATTGTGATAAACAAAATTGTGTGCCTAAGATGAATTACCGGCGAGAGTAATTTAGGACCAAGCAAACAATTATAAAAAAAGTTTGGGAACTCTAGAAATTTTATCTAAAAGAAGAACACTTTATTTCACAATCAGCGACAGTCGCTAGTATCGTAGCCGAAGTTTTTTCCCGAGGTCAAGGTCAAGCGCTCGTCGCAGGCTTGTGAGCACTGAAGTGGCACAACCAAATATGGATTTAAAAATTGCAATCAAGAATCGTACATAGTGAATAAATCATGTTTTTGCCAGGAATCACCAGGAATTTTGCAGAGTGATGGTTAATATTTTCCGTACGTGAGCAAAAATATAGGTGTGACAAAAGTGTATTCAAGCGAATTGATAAATGTGATAACGATCATGGTGACAAACGAAGAAACAAATAGTCGCATTTTCGGCATAGAGAGGCTGATCCAAGGTCAGTGTGTATTTATAGCAGTACGTGGAGGGAACTTATGCCAGACCGGGTGACATGGGCCAACTACTAAGTAAATTCGTAGAAGAATCGGGAAGAAGATGCCTGTTAACGTTGCTGTTGGTAGTTTCACAGCGTTGGCAAAACGAGTTTGCAGATGTTAACAACCTGAAGGATGTCTGGGACGCTTTAGTAGACAAGCACGCAGAAAAGGAAAACTTGATGAAACTGGCTGCTTTTAAAGACCTGTGGCACTGCAGGATGAAGGAAGGAGAAAGCATAAGCAACTATTCAGGAAGAATAAAACACCTAGCAAGAGTGGCCGAGAAACAACGATGCCCAAGTATGACAGACGAGTTCATTGGACTAGAGTTGCTGTGTGGGTTACCAAGCAACTACAGTCTAGGACTCTCAGGCACTAGTTCTCTTGGAGATGACAACGAGACGACCCACGAAATAGATGAGGTTCTATTGGGACACAGTAACCAACATAAGAGGTGCGAGGAAGAGATATACAGTAACAAGTGTTTTGTTATTCAAACGAAGAAAAGGTCAGTTGGCAGCCATTGAGAGAAAGACATGAAACCAGGACTTAAGAAGTGTTTTTCCTGCAACCAAGAGGGTCACTATGCTAAGCAGTGCCGGGTTAAGTCTATTGAGCAGAATAGCAACAATACGTCTTTGGAAGACGGGTTATCAGGAGGAAGGTTGTACGCCAAGTCAATATTCTATCGAGAACCAGAAGAGGCAGAGCAAAGTCCAAATAAGAAGAAGTTCAAGCGAAGGCGAGCAGAGTCGAAGCGTTCTGGTACACGGACATTTTCAAAAATGAGTGTGAATCACAATCAACGAACCCCACCCGAGTCAATAGTGGGAAACAGTGGTGTGTCAATTGGTGTGACCAGTCCTACTTCCAAAACCTTAGCAGAAGATTGTGTGATTCTTGAGAAAAAGGTGCAGGCAGAAATTGACAATGGAAGGTAATTGACTCGAGGGGATGATAGGGACTCCGAGAGCTTTAAAAGTGTCTTAGAGATGGCATTTGGGAAAATTGATGAATGCATCAAGCAGGAAACCATGCCAGATCCCATCATATGGTTGAGCCTAGTTCTGAGGAATCTGAAGTCCAAGAGACGAAAGTGGGGGTAGTCTATGAACGAGATGGGAGAGAAGCGACTGGAAGAGTCATTCCGGCCACACAATTGCATTCGCCAGTGAATGAAGTGTCCCAGATGTCTAATGAAGAAGTGCATCAAGATCCTGAAGAGGCTGTGACAAGTTTGCAAGAAGAACTTGAGCCAGCATGTGTAGAGAGCCCAGAGAAATGGTACGACCTTCTAAAACTTGAATGGGTCACGAATAGCAAGGGGATTTTGGTTCAGCAATCTAGCCTCAAGGCCTACATGGAATGCTGGGTGAGCGCTTCACCGGAGGTTAAGCACGGTTGAAGCTTCAGGATGAACAGTTTTACCAACAAGTAAACTCAAGGTAAAAAGTGGCCGACACCCACACATCAGGGACGTAGGTCGGCGAGGCAATATGCAAGTCTGTCTCGAGAGGGAGACAGGCTACTCATTAATCGGTGAATAGCCCACTTGTGTTTTTCAAGCCAGTACACGAGTGGGGGTAGGAAAAAAGGGCGCGAACGTTTATTGTGCGTGCTCAGGCTTGGAAGAATGGCAAGACTGGACAGCCACGTGCTAATTGTGTAGCACGTGCCACAATTGTCGTTATTCTTCGTTGTCAATATGTCACCGGGACAAGATGTGTCGGAACGGCTTCGTTGGTGTTGTTAGATTAGGTAGGTTACAAGATAGAGAAAGTATATTTTGCCGTGGCGCTCACAGATGTGTCTGCAGTTGGTGTTAGCCTTCGACAAGATGTCGGCAAAAAAGGCCATAAAAGACTGTCGCTCCAAAGGACGCACGCCCAGAAGATCATCATCAATGCATACAAGCAGTTCATCATCCACGTCACTACATTGAGGTAAATATGCAGCCCATAAATGTACACTATTTACCCAATCCTCTTCCCACCAAGGGGGACGCTGATGCCCGAATCTACCAAGGCGTACAGTTTGTTTTTCTGACCGTCGGACGGAATGACGTTGGGGAGGTGGCAAGTTATTTGTTCTAAAGACCGTCTTGCCGGCATCAATGCCCGATGCTCTGAATATAGCATAATCATCCGATGACCGAATAAGCACCACTGTTTGCTAACAAGCATGTAAAATTTTTGTATAGTTTTCGCAAAAGCCCAGTAAGTGGGACAACGGCACGGCGAAGGAAAACTGGTTTTCGGGTTGCAGGCAAAGAGCACGTCTCTTTTGTGTTTCAAAATCAAATTCTCAGTATTGTCTATCAAAAATGCGTTATAGTAGTCTAAAATCAATCCTCTCTTGGTAAGTTCTGCCTGTTTCTTCGGAGAGTTACTTACTAAGCCTTTAATGGTTCTTGCAAAACTGGGCATATTTCATTGGTCGACTGTCTTGTCATCTATTTTATACTGTATCATGCAAAATAAATTTGCGGTGGCGTTATTCACCAAAGTAATTTTATCATCTGAAAAATCTATATTCGACAAGGGATAATTGTAAAACTTTACCAACGAACTGTTCGAGGTGAGTGAAGTCAGAAAAACTCGACCAACTTGCTCCAGGTGGGTCGACCAACTGGGTAGTGAAATCGAAGGCAATTTTTACGATCAAGAGTTGCAGAAAACTAACGTGCCAGATCTGTTTTTAGTTGAGAAATTCTGAAGACTAAAAAAGTAGGAGGAAAAACTCATTACCTCGTCAGGTGAAAAGGTGACAAAGAGCGCTTCAACTGTTGGGTAGACGAAAAGCCAGTTGTTCTAGGAAAATAACAGCAACAAAAAACAATTTTTTCTTATTATTATTTATATTGTTAAACTGAAACCAGGGCGTTGAAATTATTGCTGTTCATATTATTTATATTATTAAACAGAAACGTTTGGTTGGAGTGATGAAAAAAACTAACTTTACCTGCGTTTACTGTGCTCAAACGAATCCGACCCGAGTAAGATTGATACAACACCTCGTAGAGACACACCGGAATAGGTACCCACCCGAGTGTGCTTGCTTCGAGAGGGAGTTGGGCTATGGAGACGACCCATCCTCTGTGAACAAGGACTCGAGCATCAGAAGTACAAAAAGGCTGTGCACGTTGCAGATCCGTTGTGCCTTTTAATGTTGATGCGAAGAGGTATAGAAGCTCTACTGTATGAATGTCTCCGACAATTAGTGACTTGCAGAGCTCAAATTGATTTAGCAGCGATTTTTGTACAAATGGCCGAGAAATATTCACTAGATTTCAGTCTCGCTACTCCCTCATCTATAATACGTTAGATATTCCCAAGTTACTAGATGCAGCTTATGCTAAAATCTAACGTTCCATCGACGAATTCGCCGAAAGAGAGAGTGGTTGGGTGATAAACCGCTCCTACGAACTCACAATCCGAGTAGCAAAAATCGAACCGCTCAGACCTGGCTCTTACATTCCTCTGCTCGCAAATTAAAAAAAAGAAGTGCAAGTCCATAGTCAACGTTAAAAATTTTTCAGACCACAAGTGCTTCTTGTATTCAGTTCTGACTGCCAAACATAAATTAAGCATATTGAATCCAAAATAATATGAAGTATATGAGAGAACGGTAAATTGTTCAATGCTGGACTTTCCAACATGGCTGGATCACATTGACGCATTCGAGATGGCCAACAAAGAATTATCGATCAATGTAATTGCTTGTACCAAAGAGAACAGCTTGCATCCTCTTCGTGTGAGCACGAATTTTAAAGGCCAACCCATAGATCTTCTTTTAATTACAGACGAGTTGACAAATTTTCACTACTGCACCATCATGGATTGTGACCAATTTCTCCGACACCAGGATCGGGGAGCAACCTGAAATATTACTGTCGAAGTTAATAAATAAAGAAATCACAAGGTAAAGAGTAAATGAAGCAAGCAGTCTGCATTAAAGACTGGCCTTGTGAGGAAACACAATACACTAGTCTGAGAAAGAAAGAAAAGACTACTGCCCCGACTGGGACTCGAACCCAGGACATCCCGTTTACTAGT
>JAHWFP010115864.1:154842-169165 GCA_023313725.1 Lithobius niger | reverse complement strand
CAGACTAGTGTATTGTGTTTCCTCACAAGGCCAGTCTTTAATGCAGACTGCTTGCTTCATTTACTGTCGAAGTTGTTTCGCCGCTTATGGAAAGGCATCGCTGAGAGACAAACACAAACTGGAATGTTTCTATTTCTATTTCTCGCTCCAGTCCAAGAAGCTGATTTCAACCACGCTGTAGACTGGATCTACTGCAAAAAGCCATTCGGTTCAAAAGATGACAAAGTCTGGGATCACTGCCATGATACCGGCCAGTACAAAGGATTTTCTCACTCGAGTTGTACTCTGAATGCCCGACAGTGCACCATGATCCCCGTGATATTTCACTGCCTCGAAAGTTACGATATGCATTTACTGGTAAGATAAGTTTCCGGGAAAAGTAGAAGTCTTCGCAAAAAATACAGAAAGGTTCATTAGCATGACCATCACCGCAGACACTGGATCGGATGAAACGAAAGAAAATGGAAAGCTTAAGTTCATAGACAGCTTTAATATTCTCTCCTCTTTGCTGAAAACTCTGGCGAAGAGACATAAACGTGATTACGAGTTTAGGAAGGTGAAGGGGTTCTTGAAAGCTGGTGGGAAAGACAAATGGTTTCTTCCCGATGTCAACGAAGAGAATGCCATGGATCTGTTAACCCGTAAGGGATACTACCCATTATGAATACGTTTTCAGCATGAGTGTGTTCGAAAAGGAGTCTTTACCACGGAAAGAAGCATTTTATTCCAACTCAAAGAAAAAGGCCGAACTGAAGAACAATACGATCAGGCTAAAAAAATTTGGAGCATGCTGAAAATCAAAAAGTATGCCTCTAACCACGAAATATATCGGGTGACTGACTGTCTGCTTTTGACGGATATTTTCGAAGAATTTCGCAGGGTCTGCTTGCGAGACCACGACATAGATCTGTGCTATTATGTCTCAACCCCCGGATTTAGCTAGGCAGCAGTTTAAAATTGACCAAGGCCGAGCTGGAACTATTTATACTCGAGCATACACAACTTCATCTCGTCGGGAATACGGGGTGGAGTTAGCTTCGTCAGTCGAAGGTCGCGGAGGCCAACAACATGTAAGTTCCCGAAACGTACGATCCGGCTAAACCTCACAAGTCCATCATCGATTGGGATGTCAATAACACTTACGGCTGGGCCATGACCCAGATGCAGCCTTACAATGGCTTTAGGTATTTGACCAAAGAAGAGATTTGAGCTTTTGACATGGCTAGGATAGCAGACACGTCGTCAGTAGGAAACATTCTGGAAATAGACCTGGACAACCCAACCAACCGTCACTGTCTCCACAATGACTACCCACTTGCTCCTGAAAAGTTTGAAATAAAAGAAGAATTTGTTTCCTATTCGAAATCTTTGTTGCGAGGAAAACCGGTGAAACCTGTCGTGAAGGTAGTGGCCAACCTACTGAGGAAGAAGCGGTACATAATTCACTACCATAACTTAAAATTATACCTCAAACACGGCTTGGTCCTTCGTCACGTCAGGCGGGTCCGAGTTTCAATCAGAAGCCCTGATTGAAACAGTATATTGACTTTTATATGGCAGAACGTAAGGAAGCAGAAACGAAGTCTGAAGAGGAATTTTACAAAATTTGTAATAAATCAGTTTTTGGTAAGACGATAGAACAGAAACAGAAAAGAATGAATGTCAAGCTATGCAACAACAGCCAGCGGGTCATCAAATATTCCATCCAACCCAACACCAATTCATTCAAGATATTGCATGACAACCTGGTTCAGATCAACTTGAAAGTATGCAAGGTGACGTGCGATCTTCCCACCTACTTGGGGTGCGCCACACTAGAATTGGCCAAACTTCTTCTCTACGAATTTCACTACTATTTCACTACTATTTCACTATTTCACTACTAATTTTCACTACTATTTCACTACTATTTCACTACTATTTCACTACTGTTTACTATTCGGAGCTTGAGCAAAACTGCTTTTCACAGACACTTACTCTCTATGCTATTGCATTGAAATCGAGTACGTGTACGCTTGCATGTTTCATAACGTCAGTAGATTCGACATTAGCAAGTACGAACCCGAGCATTATGCGTTCAATGACACCAACAAGCTAGTGTTTGGAAAGATGAAAGATGACACGAAGGGAGTAGCGACAAAAGCGTTTGTGGGGTTGAGTAGCAAGATGTATTCGTTTGTGACCTGCCAAAGAGAAACGAAAAAAGCAAAGGGAATCTCGAAGAGATTCGTGGAGAAACATTTAAGCTACAAAGATTATAAGGCGTCTCTCCATTCGAACCCCGAACAAACAAGATTACGTTTGTTTAATGAAAAAGCTGAAGCCCTGTTTTTGTATTTGGGTTTTTTTTCTTGAGCCTTGGATTCTGGAATTTGGCATGATTTGCGTGGTGTTGCCTTTTTAGTAGATATTTCTTGACTTTGAATTGTGTAGTGTTTAGGTTAGAGTTATGTTTATTTGGTTTTCGTGTTCTACCTTTAATTGGTGTTTAATATTTGTGGTTAGTTTTCCCCATTATTTTGAGTAATTAATATTGGATTACGTGTTGATCAACTTTGAATAAGCCTTCTAATTCATCATGTTGTCTCTGTTCGTTGAGTGATGCGTATACCCTTAGTTTTATGCTAATTTTTTTTCTCACCCCTTAGCTTACGTTAACTCTAATCTTGTGGTTTGTGTTGTTTTTCTATTGTAGAATTTTTCTTTGCATGTTAATGTTTTTGGTTTGATATAACTAGTTTTGGATGTTTGATTTTTACCATGTAATATTTGTTTTTTTTCTTCTTTCCATGTCATTCTTGGAAGGCATGTCTGTAACCACTGGCGACAGATCTCGAGTGTCGAGGGGAACAGATCAGAGGGAAATCAACGAGGCTGGTGACATGCTGGGCAGGTTAGACTTTGCAAATGTTACGATACAAAGGGATAACAGACATTTTAGTTCAAGAAGTGTTTTTCCAAATTACTCTCGTCAGAATTTTGGGTCATTGTCTTTCAAGGAGACTGATGGTATTCCAGGACTGAGTTCAGTATTGTCTAGATCAACTGAAATGTCAAACCCCTCTCTTAATCATGCTCCTCCAATTCCTATCACCAATCCAGTACTTGCAATCAGTTTTACTCTCGGCCTACTGGGCTTAAGGCTGATGCTAGTACAGTACAAGAGCGTGGTAACAATAATGTAAATTTGGGCATTAGGGCTAATACTGAGTTGGGTGTTGATATTGATGGTAATGTTCGTGTTAGAGCTGGTGTAAATATTGGCACTAACTTAGGTAATGGATCTAGTACTAATTTGGGTTTAATAATTGTGGCACGAACCCTGGTGCCAATTTAAAAGCTAATACTGGAGTCAATGTTGGTGTTGGCATTGCTGGTAATATTCATGGTGAAACTGGGGTTAACTCTGGCACTATAGTGGTGCTAATTTAGGTGATAACAATTCCTGGGTTAATATTGATGTTAATGCTGGTGATAATTTTGGTGCCAACTTTGGCACTGATTATGGAGTGGTGTTCAGTCGCAAAATAATCCTCTCCCTCCCACTCATTTGGCTGGAAGAGTTGATAACTTGGACCTTGGGAATGATTCCAATAGGTTGCATGGAAATTCCGATTTACAAGATGGAAGTGATAATTTTTTTAGAATTTCCAGGTCAGAGCTAAACTGGGGTTACAAAGGGGGTTGTGGGGGTCTACCTTGCTATAAAAAAGTGCTGTGTAATTTGAGAACGTTCCCTAATTGTTCGTTGGAAGAATTTGGTTAGAATTAGGAGGATATATATTTTTAATCAGCAAAATAGCATTGTTTCATGTAAGCACATGATGGCTTGTTTCTAAATAACTAGTTCAGTTACACTAAAATAAGCTTGGAAAGGCACATGTCCACCTGGAAGCTATGGTTTGACCCTATTCCAATAATTTTAAGTGGTGTAGTTTGACCTGCAGAGCAGACAGACGAAAGGTAAATGACCAGAAGAAGAAGCAGAACAGGAACAAGAAGTTGTCTATTTGGCCCCTCGCTGGAACTCGGATTTTGCCTGGACAAATTTTAAATTTTTGGTCTGTTGACAGGCCCGGACTATTCGATCCTAGAATCTAACTTTGGTTTAAAAATGTTCACTTTTGATGGAGTTATAAGCTTTCAAAGTTGAGAGTTTAACATAGAGACCATAGGCTGTTGCCAGTGTTAATGAACAATCCAAAACTGAGGTCTTTAGGAATTTGCAATTTGACTAGCATTATCAACCCAAGTGCACCACCACGTATGGAACTGCTTTGCCGTTGGTGGCCGAGTGAGAATATAGTTAATCCAAAACATGGCCTATTGAAGCAAGGTTCTGTCGGGCCTCTTCCGGGCACTGTGTGCATGCCTTCAACAGGCTCTGTGTAACTTGATTCTAGTTCAGATTCCTGCCCGCCGTATATCGTTCCACACTGCTATTCGGTAGATATCAAACAGCATCAGTCTGGTAGGGTATGCTGGTGTCTCGCGGACTCCTGCATTAGCTACACTAGATCCACTAAGCAAGTTCGTGTGGTGAACAGAGTTTTGCATTCGATCAAAAGCACGATTGTTCATGTCTTCGGCTATTTCATGCGGCCATCCTTCACTTTTTCAGGTGTTTTTTTGATTCTCGTTTGCAACACTAGGAAATACCTTCTGTAAAAGCAGCGCTGATGTAGGGGTCTATATCATAGCTGTGGGGGCAGGTTGAAGTGTCCAGAAAATGGATGTGCTATTCTCTGAATGTGAACAAACCTGCCAAGAGTTGATGGTTCTGTGTAGCTGCACAGACCTACCGAATCGCTCTCAAACATATTGGCGTGCTATGTGAAGTAGTACTGAAGTGTCAACAGATACTGATTTGCATTCTGCGGTCTGCGTGCCCTACGTCTATTGCGGATGTCTTGGGGCACAAAAAAGGGTTGTCTACTACGATGGCGGGTCACTTTACTTCTTTGGTTATGGTATACAATGATAGTTAGCATCATTTGTCTGTGTTTGTATCTTCTTCAAATTGTTCAGGCATATGACTGGTGATTGCAGGCAGGTCATGCCACATCGGGTATTTTAAAGAAAAGAGTCTCTGGGTTTGCCTAAATTCCATCTTCTGCATAGACTTTGGTGCTCGATGAATTCCTCGGAGGGAAGACTTTCTTGTCTTTATTTATGCTTTGCTGGAACTCGCGGAAACACTGGGGGTTAATGCAAATTTTGTTGTTACTAGAGAAGGCTAAACACGTTGTGGCCACAATTACGACATCAAGCAATGTCCTGCACTTTGCCAAAAGCATGCATTACGGAAACTGGCTTGTAGCTTCCAGCCGTGGCCAAAATCGCAAAACGATCCAAACGAAACTTGGCAAAAGCAAGCCCTGAACGTCGATAATAAGCAATACTTTAGCCACGTTAGGTTAAGTATGTTACCGTTATGTATGGGTTAGGTATGTTACCGTATGTTGCCGATATGTTGGCAATAATTTACCTAACATATTGTTAGGTAATCCCTCAGTAAGCATGCCAAGTATTTAAGTGATCCGAAAAGTTTTTATATGTCCCGCCTTTGCAAGGTTAATGTTGAATTAGCAAATATAACAGTTTTGGCTCACCAGTGTATGCAGGTTTGAGATACATGTTTCCTGCATTAGCAATGCTGATGTTGAGGGGGGGGGATTGAGGCTTAATGGCGCGTCGACAGCTTGGTCGTTAGCGCCAACCTCAGTCACAGTGCAGTGGTCCGGGTTGCCACTGCACCACACATTACAGAGATATTATTCAAACCCCTAATCTAAATTTTGTCATACATCTGTACCTCCTGCAAAAATTGAAAAACACCGGACAGGAGGACAGACTTATCGCCCAATTGACGCACAATGTCATGCGGGAAAATGGAAACGACGACGAAAACCATCAAGATGGCAACAATCAACAAGGAAGTGCCGGACCGTAAGTGGCCGCCGACACCAATAACATTCAGGAGTGTCAACCCCCCGCAAAAGGAAACAGTGAGTAAGTCGAGTGTGACCAATGCGCAAACGCGCCAACACCACCTCCTCACGGCGACTGCGGCGACACGCCGAGTGCCATTCCTCAACAGTGCCTTTAATAGCTCGTAGTTTATTGCCGTCCTGTCCATCCCACGAGGCTTGCCAAAAAGCGTGTAACCTCAGACGCAGAGTTGGAAAAGCGTCCGAGGGAACAAGGCTGAGATCCCTTCCGAGAGGGCCAGAAAGGGCCCCTTTTGCTGCAGAATCCGCTTGCTCATTTCCACCTATCCCAACATGGCCCGGGATCCAGCAGAAAAGCACGGTTTTCCGCTGGCCAGGCAAGCGGGGAAGCAAAGCTTGGACACGTTGTGTCAAGGGGTTCCGAGGATTGTAAGTCGCCAAGGACTCCAGGGCACTCATGGAATCGCTGATGTTGAGTGACCAAACAGAACAGTTTTGGGTCTCCAATACGTGAGCGTTCAATATATGAAGTTGAAACTCTGTGTCAGTAGTAAGCTTTAGAACATTTTTTTTTAATTTTTAAATCTAATAACGCTTAAAAGTATCTTTCAGGGTCAGACCAACACCAATTTAAAAAAAAAATTGGACAATATCTTCTGTCACCCAACTCGGACCCAAAATGTTAAAATAATACAAATTCAAAATTTGTATTATTTTAATATTTTGGATTCGCGTTGGGGAAAAGAAGATATTGTCCAATTTTTTTTAATTGGTGTTTGATCTGACCCTAAAAGGCAACTTTTGAGAGCTACTAGAATTCATAATTCCAAAATTTATTTTTGATGCGAGTATGAAATATGAAATCGGGTCAGAGTTGGGGACAGAAGATATTGACAAAAAATTTCCCAAAAAAATGGTGTTTGGTCTGTCCCTAAACTACAACTTTTGAGCGCCATTAGATTTTAAAATTTCAATTTTTTTAAGCTCCACTCCAGCCCGCCACCTCCAGTTGGCATGCCAAGTTCGGCAGCGGGTGAACAAGTTTTTATTTTTTCTGCTTAGTAACATTTAGGTGTGAGATAGATCTACCAATGTATCTTGCTCACGCTAACATTGAAGCTGAATGACTGAATGGAACAGTTTTGGGTCTCCAGCACGTGTGTCAGTATTCAAGATTTGGAGTTGAAGCAACATGTCAGTAATTGGGCTGCTACCCCCAGTAGGCATGCCAAGGTTGAAATCTAGTGGACAAATTTTTATTTTTTCTTTGTCAGCAAAACTGATGGTCTCCAGTGTATGGGGGTCTGTGGCCACTAAGTCTGGCACTGGTTTTTTCTATGGAGAAAATCAAGTGAAGCATGACTAAATTTGGATCATTTTTAGAATTTAAATGAGAATAAGGAACAACAAGTCCTGACCTTCGATAATGAGCAAGACTCTTCTCTCTCTAGGAGACACATGCAAACTGAGGGAATCAATGCTACAAATGCTAAGTGTAACCATTTCGCAATAAATCCTCAAGTAACAGTTATTAAAGCCATGTTGGCCAGTACGTAGAGTGCCAGGCCTTTGAATGACACAAGTAACGCAAGGTCTAAATAAAAAAATTGATTCAAACGCAATGAAACTTGGCAACACTACGCCATATTCCTGACAATGCTTAGTTTTTTAGCATTGACCGTGTCCACTGCTTGTCTTCAAAATTTCGTGAGAGATAGACAGCTACAGTCTGCAGACAACATAACAGACATATTACATAGCAAGCCGTAATGGAAAACAATATGAAAATCGTCTGTACTTCCACAGTCCAACAAAACCTTTCCCTAAAGGAACTAGTGTTCTGCACAGTTCCTTTAATAGACACGTTTTCTCTCTAATAGACACGTTTTATGTTAAATGCACATTTTTTTTATTGAAGCCAACTTTAAAGACGCATTTTCATTGATAAAATATTTTCGTTGATGCCTTTCAAGTACACCATTTAAGATGCCTTTTATATTCTTTTTGAGACACGTTTTATGTTAAAATCACCTTTTATATTAAGGGCATACTGTATTTTGTCGTAAAGACACTTTAAAAAGACTCATTTTAAAATATAATGTCTTTTAAGATGCCTTTTTAGAAGCCTTTTAAAATGCGTTTTAAGACACCTTTTATCTTAAAAGTACTTTTCATCCTAATGGCATCTTTTCCACAGTCTATCTTCAGTGCACTGAAACAATCGGCTCCCCCTAGTAGTGTACAAATGCGATATTGAGTGACACCCCAGATTGACCTTTGACCTCATGTTGACCTCGACTAAAACTCCCAATCAAGTAAACTTCATCAATAAGGGGGGGGTCGAAAGTCAAGTAAACCTCCCTACTTTTGACATCAAGTAAACCTCTCGACACTTGGCCTAAAGTAAACCTAGTTATTTGGAAGGTTTACTTGAGGTCAAAGGTCAATGTGGGTCAAGATCGTGGGTCAAAGGCCAAACCTAGTCAAGGTCTTTTGACCCCTCTCATTTTCTCTGTCTGGGGAAGTCCTTTTTTTCTCGTATTTCAACCAGCATTATAACCAGCAAGGTTTGAGTGTTTTTTGCACCAATATGTGTTCTAATGATACTTTGTTTTACTTTAGTTTCTGTACATGTTTAACTTTCTTTCTAATGTTTAAAACTGTTTTTTCTGCTTGTCATTTTCTTTCAGCAGCAGCTTTTTTTCCAACCTTGCATTTCTCTGTTTCACAGTTTCCTTTGCGTGCTTCTCACGCTTTGCAGCTTTTTTCACGAGCGGTCTTTTCTTAATTTCTCAGTTTTCAGAGCCTGCTTATTCCTTAATCCAGCTGCTTTTTTCCTCTTCTTAGACACTATTGTTTTTTCTTCAGTTCGTCTTTTTATTCCACTACCGGATGGTTCATCCACTTCTTCTGTCTCTAAGGAAGCTCATTCTTCGACTTCATCATCGTCTATCAGGACGAATTTACTATCTCCAAACTCGTGCTTTATACCAGTTTTAAAGTGTCAATATGCTAGCGTGTTTATGCCATCCTCCAACAGAATCTGTTATCGTTGTAGGGGAAAATAGAGGATTTTAAAATATCGATGGAGGCCAGCCGATGGTCCTTACTTTGAATGCTCATTCAAGTTGCTTTTGAAGTGGATTTCGAAAATAGAGCTTTTTTGTAGTCTTCATGACTGAGGCTTTTTTCAATGAATGCTTTACTAATTGCATTGGCCTTCCTAATGCTGTCTTCCCGTACTAGAACAGAGTACATTTTGGCTTTCAAACTGATGAATTCTTTCACTGGGATGCCAGCTCTCTCTTCCTTCATCTTCCCCAGCAGTTGCTTGTTTTGAATGATGCACAGAGAATGTGAAGGGTCATAGTTACTCGTGTTGAATCTGTCCAGATCTGTTTCCATGTCCCGGTACAAATCCTTGATTTTTACCTCATAGAAAAGGCTGTTGGAGTCATTTAAAAGCAAGCGTGCACGATTTCCATACTTTTCACGCATGAAGTCGTACTGAAACTCGTGCATGACGGCTTGGACAGTTCGTGGATGGTGAATCCGATATAGGTTGGTAAGTCGCACATGACATTGCGAACTTTCAGGTTTGCCTGTATTAGATTTTCAATGAGGATCTTAAAAGAATCTGCAAGAGGTAGACTGCTGTATTTCTTGGACTTCTTTGGACTGGTGCACAACCTCACAGTAAGATGATGTGATTTGTTCTCTAGAGTTTTCCCTAATACCGAGTTGTTCTTGAGTACCTTTTCAATTACCGAGTTGTTTTTTTGTTCTTAAAAAAGTCTTTCTCAAAGATCGTTGTAGCAGTTTGACCCTTCTCCGTGTAAAGTCTATGTATGACTTTAACCATTGCTTTTGACAGAATTTTAGAAATTTGTGGATGCCTTTAAGAATCAAACCGTGTTTCAAATAAAACTGTAAATTCCTGTAATGAACGACATAGTTTTTCTTTGGCAGCAGGTTGGTAGTGGAGAGATCTTCTTTGAGCAGTTTCTTTCATGAAGGGTGATACGAAGTTTGGCCTTATCTTCAACTGTTCCGGTGCTAAAGGATAGTCATTGTGTTCAACGTGAAGCTCGGAAGGGTAGTCAAAGTCCCCTTCCAATATGTAGCCAAATTCCGATTCTTTTTTGGCCCAAGTGAAATTCGAGAACTTCCTTCTTTGTCAACCAGATAAATTGATCGTACGGAAGGTTCGTTGCCAACCCATAGAGGTTGTTGATGTCTGAATCTACCAAGTTCAGGCTAGGTAGATACTCATCGTATGTATCTGGTAGGTACTTGTTGTTAGCAATCAAGTGTCTCTTCCCTATAGAAGTCATTCCTCCCCTGATACTGGAAGGTACAAAGTTGTGTTTTCCAGCGTGAGTGAAGAGTTCTAGTTTTGCTTCGGTTTTCTTCAATACAGCAGCCCAACTACATCCAAGTGTGGAAACGTAGTAACAGGGATCCATGCCATCGTTCAATAAAGAAGTCTCTCTAAAAGTCTGAAAGAAGTCTGTTAGAAGATACATGTCAACCGTTTGGTATACTCGAAACAGATGTGCCATGTTTGTACTCTACATCCATGATACCTTTCCCACGTAGAGTAGAACCCGTCTTTGGAAGGTAATTCCCTTTCTTCAAATACGTCCATTGACTAAATGTACTCGTATGGGTAGCCTTTCTGTGTCAAAAAATCTGAGATTAAGTCCTTGTCCACTTCCGGTTCGAACCAATCCACCTAATCCAGTGCAGATTTAGTGATTATGAAGGGTCGATCTTTCTTGTGGTTTTTTGGCTAAAGTTTCCAGTGATAAAGATACAAAATTGTAACTGTCCAAAACTCTTGCACTTACGCGGATTAACTTGCACGTTTTAGTCTCAAAGTAGCACCTGATAGTCATACTTAAGAAACGTTTTGTGTTTCTACCAAGGACATCGATTCTTCCGGGAATTTTTTTGCCGCTGAAATGAGTAAATGCATATTGTAGCCTTCTAAATTGTGAAATATCATTGGAATAGTCGATACAGCATGAGCCTTCTGATTACACTTGCCGTGCGATGCTCCTCAGAATTTTCCCATAAAATGGCAGTGATCTCTGACTTTAGTTTGGTAGAATTTTATTGCTTTGCTGCAGTAGAAGCAAGTATTAGCTTTTGTAAATAAATTTCATCTTCCGGACTCATGTTCAGGGGTTTTGGTTGAGTTATAATGCCCACAAACTCATTATTCATTTCAACGTTCATGCACTTATAAAACTTGTCCACCGCATCTGCTCCAAGGTATAATTTTTGACTCACAATGGTTTCTGGTCCTACCACAACATATCCAAATCCTGAAAGGGAATGCATGCTGATTTTAGTAAATGAACTCATAGATGGATTGGCACATGTAGTATGTACTGTTGAAGCATACATTCGAAATCGGCATAAATAATCCAAGGATGTGGATTGATACGATCATAGTGTTTTAATTTTAACAAGTTACTGCCAGAGGGAAGAAGCTAAGTACCTGAGCGCTACTGAGTCTCAAGCATTTACTTCTATGCTCTGCCATCAAGTGATCCTTATTGAAAGCTGCAAATCAGTTACGGCTGTAGAATTTTCTGTAACTTCCAACACCTAGATATCGAACTATTAGCTTTGTTTCGTTTTCATCGATGAGAAGTTATCGATGTCTTATTACTCGCTGATGAGAAAGGAAATACACATTATTGTGGTATCATCGATATCGAAGTAAATTATCGATATCGACGATACCACAATAATGTGTATTTCATTTCTTATCAGTGGGTAATAAGACATTGATAACTTCTCCTCGCATATTCTTATTAACTCTCAACAGATGTAGACCTATCGGTTCCTTCTACGAGATAACGTTATTAGACAGACTGTTCTCCCATTCAAAAGATTCAATTTGGTTTATGGTCACGGAGAATTTTAGCAAAGAGTTCTCTAATGTATTCAAGAAAGGTTCGTAGTATTTAACATTAGTCTTGTAACAGTTCATATTAACAGTTAAAACAGAGTACATAAAGCATTTATTGTCGGAAATTTTCACATTAACGATGGCTTCACTCCTTTTCTGTAATGCTTTTGGCAACTGGAAGAATGAACTAGGACTCAATGGTTTGATTTTTGCAATTTTTACGAATACCGCGAAGACTTTTGAGACAACCCACCCACTTCCCTTTTCTGCAAAAGCTTCGATGGATTTTTGGATTTTGGAGTAAGCACTCGACAGGACTTCTGACGCTTTGGAATGGTTGCAGATGGGGACAGAAACTGGCACATGACCTCAGACAAAGTCAACGGCTAGACACAACTGGATTCTACATTTTATCAGTTGATCCAGACAGGTTTGAATCAGAAACTCCAGGTGACGGTGGGTTAAAAGGAGTAGCTGAGATGGATCACTGTGGTCAACTTTTCGTAAATATTCCCGGTGCGTATCATTGTATGAAAATGTGCATGTCAGTCCTCTCCTTCAGATATTGAATCTTTCAATTCGTTTTCAAAGAGGGCACATTTAGGCCAAAGATTTGATTGATGTTCTGGTAAATGATTGCTTAAATCATCTCGATCAAAGACTTTCCAAAGTATGTGCAGGTGAATGATGATTTTGAATTCATTTTCTGTTTTCGGAAAGAAAAAATATTCATCTCTTTTATTTATATAGAAAGAACATTTTTTATTGTTTTTTATTTATTTAATGGTTGGGCTAAACTGGTGATGTTATCCGTCCAACTGCTGTACTTGGGGTCATATCCCTTCCATTTAACAAAGTATTGCATTTTCCCATCTTTTCTTTTCTTTTTACATAGTACTTGTTCAATTAAAAACAAATCGGGAACTAGAGTTTTTTGAAGTTCCGGTTCATAAAAACCTCCTAGCACCAGTTCACCCAACTCGTCTTTTAGAAGTAACAGGTTGGGTTTTTTGTACTTTATGAATCGTGAAAACTTCGTTAGTAAAATGTTGCAAATTACCCTTATCGAAAATTTTGTTTTAATTTAGAAATCCTGACTTTATTTCCTACGTCAAATTTGGGTTACTTTAAACTTGTTTAGTACTAGTTCGTCTGAACATAGCCACTAAACTAACTGGCCCGATCTACAACGAATTAGGGGGAGTAGACAAAATGGATGCCACGACTGTCCCATTTCTTGAGGTTTGTTCGGGAATTGGTAAATTGCATCGGTGAATTTTTGTACACAGATCTGTTGGCATTTAGTGGCATTTCTCAAAATGTAATTTTAATTTTATGTAGATTTGAGTGACAAATTTTTATTATGTATTACAGTATTTTTAAATAGTTTTTAAGCTACCACTTAGCCACAGTTAAGCTATTTCTCTGCACTTAGAAAAAAAAAGTGACACGTTCATGTATCAAGAAAGTGCTACAGGGGAAGGAACATAGCATTTGTGTACGGACGGTGTCGCCCTCGGTTGACAGAAAAAGGCAGCATAACGAATCATTGCTTAAAGTAGCGTTTTCGGCGTCCATATTGCCCAACGCAGTCGCAAATGCTATTTTTCATCCAAAATCCGACCAGTGCTGTAGATAGCTCTGGTCTGAACATCAGTTAGTGACGTTTGGTTACTCCCTCGGTTTTTGTTTTATGGTGGAATAAACCGTCTTATTGTACTTGGAAACTAACACCTCGATAATGCTTACCCACTCGTAATTCCCCTGTCTAGCAAACCTTTTCCACATTTGAGTTTTCAGCATTCTGTTTACTCACTCGTAATTCCCCTGTCTAGTAAATCTTTTCCACATTTGAGTTTTCAGCATTCTGTTAAAACGTTCCACTACGCTCACTTTCTTGTCAGAGTACGTAGACTGCATCTTAGTGTTATGCCGCTTAAGCAGGGCTTTGAAGTCTTTGTTGCAGAACTCACTTCCTAGATCAACTTGCAAATTTTTAGGGGGTGTTGCTCTAGTAGGGTATGAACACGATTGGGTTGTTGCATCCCGGACAGACAGAAGTGACGTCATTACCCCCACTTCCGGTCACGTGAACAACTGGGGTGAGGGTTGGGGGTTATTGATGTCACTTCCGGTCACGTGATGAAAAGTGGGGACGTCACTTCCGGTTTTCATATATCTGGAGGAGGGTGGAAAAGCAGCTTTTACTACTTTTTTTTCATTTTCATCGATCTGGAGGATGGTGGGAAAGTCTCTTGCTATTTTTTTTCGTCAATCTGGAGGAGGGTGTGAAGTGGCCTCCACTTTTTCGTTTTCATCGATCTGGAGAATGGTAGGAAAGTCCTTTTTTATACCTTTTTGCATCCTCTGCTACCTCTGCGACGTCATTACCCCTACGTCACTTCCGGTTACGCAATGAAACTGGGGATAACGATGTCACATTACCCCA